>JAIGNY010001194.1:2515000-2790000 GCA_020152595.1 Chiridota heheva
GCATTGTCCTTGCATTCCTACATATAAAGCTCGCCTCCAATTATGAAGCTCTTGACTTGATTTATTTCAATGAAACAGTGATATTCCATACCACTACCCATTCTGTATCATTTACTAATACATATATAGCACAAATAATAATACCAAATATCCTTTTTCATAAAAACAGTAAAATACATATTTACATACAGTAAAACAATGATTTAAGTGTCTTTTTCATGATCTGATGATTACATTTCTTCTGTATCACTGTACTCGCTATCGTCACTCTCCGAGTCACTCCAAGAGCTATCTGACTCCTCCTCATCTGTGGAGCTGTTTACATTACCAGTAAGCAGAGCTGTGGGAGACTCTGGAACTGAACTTTCTGATTACCAGTCTGGTTCAAAGCCCTGCTGGGTCAATGTCCACCCGTAGTCTGTGGGACTCTCCACAAGTTGGATCAGCCTGATCAGCCCTATCCACATACTGAGCCCTTTTGATATGGTTGTGAAATGTTTTTGTGCATGGAGGAAGAGCAGCACAGCTTATCTTCTTTATTCTTGAAAGAGGGTCTTCCTTTTTACCACCACTCATCCGTAAGAATGCCTTAAATCGGGCTTCATTTATGTCTGATGTTTTGAATCCATACAAGGACCAGACATCAATAGAATATCTACTTCATCCAACGTCAGAAATCGTACTGCAGTTTCATAAGTAACATCTGATTCCATCCTTTAAAGGGCTTCACTTTTCTCTTTCTGAAGAAATATGAAGTATAATCACAACCTGTCAGGGCGTGAATGCCTATAAGTGCGTCGGTTAAATCAGGCTGCTTCTCTTCACCTGTTCATGAGTATCAGCTAGGTTAGAGACGTTAATGTATCTTCGGTGGTTACCAAATCCATCAGTCCATAATCCATGATGATGTTTATCGATCTTCCGTCGATCTTCCAGAGAGCCCAATCAGAATAAGGACGCATGTATTAGTGTAGTGTTATTACCACTGAAAATATTTTGTGTGTGAAATGAAATGCAATGAGTGTATCAGCCTCTTCGTATTGATATTGATAGCAGTGGGATTCTTTTGTCTGCAGCAGATTGTTCTCGTTCTTCATTATTCTCTGCTTCATACACACACCATCATGTGAGACATTAATTGTTATATCTCCAATTATTGACCCATACTATGGCTTTTTCCATTTTTCCATCACAAACTTTGCAAACTCTTCTTTCAATGATACATTTTAAAGTAATGTTGTACCACTTTGTCGCTGGGCTTGTTTAGGTCCTGTAATCATGTTGATAATGAATGCTCCATTCAGTAAATGACGGAGGTTTTGCTCAGTCTTTAATGGATGGTGTTTGATACTTGTCAAGAACTAGGTGGATTTACTGTCCTCGATTCAAACAAACCTCCAACAAAATGTCTCTAGCCATGGTGATGTATCTGGACTTGTTTCATTGAAGCACGATTTCATGGACGATAAAACCTTCATCTATCACTGTGGCTCATTGAGGGAAGAGTAGTATCCACGACAAGAGCTTCCTGTCTACCTTCAAGAAGTTTTGTGAGAGCTGTATTGTTCGTTTGAAGGAAGGGGGGGGGGGGGAACCGTTACTATGAACAAGAAAAAGAGGCACTTCAGTAATGGGAAAGCCAAGAATATTATGAAGGTCAAGTGCATCGCTTGTCTTGGATGCAACAGCTAGGATCCACCCCAAAACATCCCTGACTCCCTCTGCCACATTCAGCTTCCACACTGCATTCTTAGCTTCTTTCACATTATCTGCTGCAAAATTTAAAGGCTTGATTCTTGTCAAAGGCTCCAGAAATCCAATACCGTCTTCTGCACATTTTGCTCAAATTGTTATCGAAGCTTCTTTCCTCGCTCTAATGTTTCTAGGAGATATCTTGTTTGTATCATTCGCTGCTCTTCCAGATGACACATTCACTAGCTCAGCTGGAGAATCAGAGGCGAATGGGTTGCATTTATTGTTCAGGGTCCTGCTTATCGCTTTCTTGTCAGTATTATCACGTTAAATTCTCCATTTTCTTAGTTGATTAACAGGTTCTTCTCCTTTGAGAAGACTGACTAGCTCACTAGCTCTGTAAGAGCCACAATAAGTTGGGTGAGAGATGGACCATCTCCTAAAGGCACCATGTGAATTTGTGTAAGTTGTAATACCTCTCATGGAAAAAGCAGTTAACAGTCTGTATCAATTGGGCACCTGGCATAAGACTTGCTTGTGCGTGGATTGATATGGCACCTCCCTTCAAAATTTCATGAGCTTTGCAATCCATTTTCTGCAGCTTGTGTTGGAAGAGGGATCTCTATCTAGCATAATTTAGTCGGTTCAAAGCAAAAAACACATCAAGCACATGTGGGAGCACATTAATATAGCTATCAAAGTTATTGGCTCGAACAGCCCGCAGAAGCTCTCGATACAACCTGTTGATAAAATACACATAGGTCGATCAGTATGCTGCTGTACTTCCGTATTCTCCATCAACGACAGAGAAAAGTCTCATATTTCTTCATGAGATCCCGGATTGCATCATTTTCAATAATAAAGTCGACAGTATTCAACAGTGCTGAAGACTTCTGTGCATCTTGCGCTAATTTCAAGAACTAAGAGAAAAGTGTGTTTAATGCCATAGCAAGATCATATGTGATAGCAGCGTATTCTTGTTTTGTCTCCTGTGTAACTTTTACTGACCGCACCATTGTCTCCTTTACAACATCATTTCTTGTTGGAGGTTGAGATATGGGGTCTATGTATGTGATAACGGTTTGTGGGAGGCTGTCTGTCACAAATTGGGAAAACAAACCAATAAAGAGAGGCAACTTCTGTGTAAAGGATTAAAGCAGCCACCTAAAGTCAAGTTTCTCTTCCTGGATAAATACAGCTGTCAATGTTGTTTGCTCATTCAATGGTGTAATCTTGAATTAAGCATTTTTCATAGATGTGTAGAATGGAGAAATCACCTTCTCCATCCTCTCGAAATATCTTCTTCTCCCTCCTGTTAGTGGCACGACTTGATTTGCATGCGACAATTCTGGAAGTGTCTCTAATGGAAATTGATTTGGGTAACATATCCCAACTGTAGAATGTAGATGCTTCCCACTCCTTCCCGAGCCCTCCACCCTGACACTTCCCAAGATTTTCTGATCATTGTTTTTTTAGATTATTTCTTTTACTGAATTATGATTAAATAAGAAAATATTCAAAAATAGTATTATCAATAGTTTTCTAGATATTGTCGAAAATA
This sequence comes from Chiridota heheva, assembly GCA_020152595.1. NCBI lineage: Eukaryota > Metazoa > Echinodermata > Holothuroidea > Apodida > Chiridotidae > Chiridota > Chiridota heheva. The sequence goes on from JAIGNY010001194.1 coordinate 2,518,254, forward strand.
TATTTTATGATAATGACGTCAGCTATTACGTGATTTTGGCGGATGAATAATTTCCAGAGAAAACTACTAATTATTTCACGATGTCGTTGTTACCATTGTTTTCACTGACCATGAAAACATGGGTGTAAACACATTAATTGTAATATTATCAAGTATGGGTCTCCAGATATTGCTGAAATTGATTTGTGCTAATGACGTCATTGATTACGTGATTTTGGTGGGATCCCCTGGTCCAGATCCGGCATCAATGCATTTTTGTAGCGTGGGAGGAAGGGGCTTTCAACCTATGAGGTCAGTTGTTCCGGCGCTTTTCACTTGAATAAAAGTTCTGGGCTCCCGGTCTACTTGCTCTTCTGTATATCAGGGTTGGAGATTTATTCTATCCAATCTAGCATGATATGGAAGGTGTTTCAAAAATGAAATCAGTTTTGTAGCTGGAAACCAGTTTTTACACATATTCAATAATATTTATGTGCTTTTTCTTAAAAGGTGACCACACAGAGTTTGAGAATTCCAGATACATGTGCCCTGACAAACGCTTTATATAATTGGACGAGAGAAGGTTTATCAAGATATGTAAATGTTCTGCGATTAAGTCCGAGGATCTTGTTGCCTTTTTTAAACTTTTCATTTATGTGACTATCAAATGTCAAGGCAAAGTCAAAAGTTACTCCGAGATCTTTCTTGCTTTAAATTATAATTTCGTTTTCAGTTTGTTTTGTTTACAGCAAACAAAAAGCTGAAGAGGTCATGCTTTTGAAGTTGCAACAAGCTTGTTTTTTTTTGTCCGCAAAACTCATAAATGAATCATTGAAACAATATGACCAATAACTCTCATGCACATTCAAAACCTACTTTCATATTCAACAACAATTAGGTGGCTTGCAAGTCCTGCTCGACTGTTGTAAATGAATCTAATGCTTCAAGAGAGTCGGCTTCGGGGATTTGCAGGATAGGCGTATGCGCATTTATTTGTACTGTAACATAGAAATAATTAAAAAAATAGAAATAAAAGTAAACGAAGAACGCTGAGTTATATTACAGGTGTTCCTAGCGTTATGGCAAGCTATATACTTATTACATATATATATATATATATATATATATATATATATATATATATATATATATATATATATATATATATATATATATATATATATATATATATATATATATATATATATATATATATATATATATATATATATATATATATATATATATATATATATATATATATATATATATATATATATATATATATATATATATATATATATATATATATATATATATATATATATATATATATATATATATATATAAATATATATTTATAACAAGGCAAGTCACCTCCTACCGCGACTTTCGAACCGTATATGAAAATTCTTTTTTTTACCACTCGCGAAATTTAGTTACATTTTTTACTCAACTCACTTTTGCCGGAGACTCCCTTCTTCGTGTATAAGCCAGAGTATTTGTTATTTTTTTCCGATGAGATGCACAAACGATGAACTTTCTGCCCCCATTACAGTCATGACAATTTGCTGCAAACCAAAGAAGTGTCCACGATGACGTCATTGAAGTGCTGATTCTTCATGATGTCATCGCAAATGTGAGTTGATTAAAAAAATGTATTAAAAGATTCGCGAGTGGTCAAAAAACGAATTTTCATATACGTTTCGAAAGTCGCAGTAAAATGTGACCTACCTTGTTATATAATATGTAATAAGTATATAGGCCCTTAGGTTGCCATAACGCTTGGGACACCTGTGAGTTCTATATCACCGAGTGAAGTAACATTGAAGTAACATTGACTGTAACGATAACAAATTTTCACAAGTCATTTATTCACAAAGTCACTATTTAAAAAGCTGTCGCTTCGCTTTTTCTTTTCCTAATATGATATGTAACTTTTGGTATTCTATTTAATCTAGTTTTCACGAAAAACCCATGTCGTCCTAATACGAAAAGTGGAATTTGGGGCCGATTTGGGTGGATGTTACGCAAATCGGCACAATACGTCCAGCCTACCGTTTCTCCGTGTGTTAGAGGAAAATAGAAAGTAAGATTTTATATCCAAATCGCACGACTTTTACATCATTGTTTAATAAAACTTTGCAAATTTATCATTATGTCTTGCGGATGATAATTTTTAGCATGATAAGGTTGTTTTTAATAATTACGTTGCCGTAACTTATCACTAGGCCTGGGCAAATTTGCCGATTTGCATGACCTAAGGTTAACAAAATCGGCCCGAAATTATGTTAGGACGATATAGGTTTTTTCCCCTGATGACTTAATACTACCTATACCAAAAGTTACATAACATATTAGAAAAATAACAAAATCAAAGGGACAATTTTTTTAAATAACGTGACTTCCATGGGGAAAATCATGGTCTGGGTGACTCTCGTCAATACATGTTGGCTTCATTCGCTATCACTGCAGTCATTGGGAGCTCAGTATTCTCCGTAGGTACTTCATTATACTGTACTTATATACGATTCGTACATGTACCTACCGTACCTAGTTTGAGGCCTGACATCATGTACAGACTCGCTGTGCTCATTTTGTGACGTCAACTTTGCAGCGCGTAAACCATTGTTTTTAGACCATTGTTGAAGATGCCATCGTCACCGTGATGTAAGTTTTTTGACAAATGATTGTAGTCTACTCTCTTAAGGCATTCAGCGCAGGGACTCGCTTGCGCATTTACGTTCCTATGCAGTCCGGAAGCATGATTATTAATAGGAACATCTATAACACACGAGAATTTTGAAGTAATGCAGCCATTTTGTTCAAATGTTGCGATAAAATGTCATAGTTTCTAATTTATGTACTTGAAGTATTAAAAATCATTGTGTTAAAAAACATTTGAATTTTCAAAATGGCCGTTTCGCGCCTAAAAGCCCAGCTGTATTGTCTATTTTATCTAATATTTCGAAAACTGCGTGGTGAACATATCAAATGGGAGTGGAATAGTTGTAGCTATGACCTGTAATGAAGGTATTTTCATCAGTTTTAAGTTTCCCCTAGCAAATGTATTTTTCCCAAACGTATTTCAAATTTGAAAAATATAACATTGCGGATATAACGTCAGGATAGCAAAGGATCATTAGAAATGTCACAAAATGGCGGCTTCCATGTAACAAAATGTTCCCATCAATAAGAACATTTATGTTCCCATTAATAGGCATGCTACCGAACTGCTTGACAGACCCTATACCACGTACCCCTTCGTCGCTGCTCTTGGGCGTAACGGGATACGCTCCGCTGAAGGATTTGCATTTTTCTACAGCAGTTGCATAATTTGCGTTATTTCTATATGCCTTATAGCATGACCTTCCATATACCGTCCATGTGTCATCTGGGCAGACAGGAGCTTTATGGAATAGGAAAAAATAATTAGGCTTCATCAATTGAAAGATCATCAAACAGTAATGAATATAACAATAGATATGAAATCAAAGGATAGCAAAATGAAATTATGAATAATATATGTTTATATATATATATATATATATATATATATATATATATATATATATATATACATATAAATATATATATATATATATATATATATATATATAAATATAAACATATACATATATATAAACATATATATATATTTATATATATATATATATATATATATATATATATATATATATATATATATATATATATATATATATATATATATATATATATATATATATATATATATATATATATATATAATATATAAATAATTATTAACCCTTTTAAAATTAAAAATACGCCTGTGCGGGGAAAAGTGGGGAGGTGGGGTGAGGAGGCTTGCATTGAAATTGTTTTTTATTTCTCAAAACAAAAAGCTAGACACGCCCCTGTACGCATCCCCTGCAATTAAAAATTCACAAAAGTATTCCTCATAGACTCTTTTTGACACGTCGTTACAAAAGTAACAATCTGGTATATTTGTGACAACTTTCAGTATGAACAATTTCAATGTAGAGATGCTTGGCCTCTAATATAGCGTTGGTGAAAAGTGTGGGGTGCACGTACCCACAATTCCACCTAACCCGGTTCCGCTGTCTCTGGTTTCAATAAAGTGTTCGATGCCTGCAATGGTATAGTTCTAAAGTATGAACAATTTTCTCCTAATAACTGAATAATGAGCCTCAGGTTTCTTATAACTTTTAAAAGGACATCTCCTGCCCTCGTCCGTCCCATTAATTGATGGGGAAGTGGCCCCTTGCCCCCGTGGTTCCGCCATGCCTAATTATACCACAATCATGAGGTAGATCTTCCTTTTCTGTTAGAATTTCGCCCTCGAATAAACTGTTAGTTGCCAGTATCACGTACATTGCTCTTTAAATGTGTCACTTTTTGCATTTATCGTTTTGTACCTACAAAATAGACGTTGCGCTTCCTAGAATAAAAATAAATAAAAATAGATGGATACTAATGATAGATAATCATGTTTCGTAAGAAATTGAACATTCACTTTTCTTTTATATGTAGTTTGCTATTATACCAACTTATACAACGGAATAACGTAAGAAGGCCACACAACGCCAAAAATACATCAATATCTGATGTTAGAATAAAAGCGCATTTGTGTCTTTTAAACAATTGGACATTTCTTTCTGTCTGTCTGTGTGGTTATGGTGGAGAATATGAGGAGGGAGTAGAGGGGGGAGTCCTATCTTATATGAAATAGGACTTCAAAAAAAAGAACATGGGGAAGAAAGTTTTTCTATTATGGAGATATTCACCTTTAAAGCTCTTTCATGTATGTATAGAAATGAATGGTATGAATTACATACCATGGTTCTCTAATTCTACTAGGGCAACAAATGACTCTATTTCCACTTTATGGCACACATGAAATTTTAACAGCCTTTTAGAAAAATGTACAATGAAATTCGGGAAACTTTAGCGAAGACGATTTGGATTCATTGATTTATGTTTCTTCATTTCAACTTTTTAATTACTTTCTGTTTCGCCCGAGTTCTACTTCATGAAAAGGTTGTTGTTCAAATTTTGTTAATGTGTCTCTTTTTCTTAAAAGTACTCTAAAAATAATGCCGGCTCTGCATACTTGCAATTAAAGATCGTGGTGTCCAGCTGGAACGTTGCATTCTCGGTTATAGGATAACTTAGGTGGTCAAGAAAGTTTATCTTATATGAAATAGGACTTCAAAAAAAAGAACATGGGGAAGAAAGTTTTTCTATTATGGAGATATTCACCTTTAAAGCTCTTTCATGTATGTATAGAAATGAATGGTGTGGTTTGTCTATTATGGAAGGTCGGCGCCCTCATCATCACATTCTTAGCAATTGTTTATGTATTTTTAAGGAAAATATATTGAAAATTTGTACTATTTTTTGTCGAACTGTCTACGGGTGGTAAATCATAATTACCCTGACTAAATTCTGTTTCAAGTCTTTTCTGACATACCCAATGGTATGTAAGCCACAAAATCGCAGGATCAAATATGATAGAATACATAACGACTTTGAGGAATCTGAGAATGTGACGTCACAATTAGTCTGATTTCGGTCGTTTGTACACAAATGATACCAAACTTTAAGCTGAAATATCTCATTAACGGAATAAGATGTTTTAATGCTTTCTATAATTATTTTGTTTCTGTAGAAGTCCTATTTTCATAAGATGGACTGTTTGGACCCCTGAAGGTAGTACAAGTAGTAAGAGGAGCCTATACAAAAGTCTACCAATCAGGAGCCAGTATTACTATCACGTGGTATCCCAATTGCATATTCATAATACTGGTTCTTGATTGGTCGACTTCTGTATAAGCTCCTCGAATCTTATCATACGACCTTCTCTTTTGGAGGGAAGGGATGTTGGTTTATATACGACCGTCTCTCCCATTTTTGGAGGGATGTTAGTTTATATACGACCATCTCCCTATTTCTTCATTCGTCGGTATGCTGGTGGGGAAAATGTTTCATCGAGGGAAAAAATTGGTGGGGAAAATGTTTCATCGAGGTCCCAGGGTTTGTTGGAGGAACACACTGACACAACAAAATACAAACAATAAGAATGTCAACAAATACGAACGTTACAATGTCACACACTAAAAAACAAACGATAAGAATGTCTTAATGCAATTTTCTGTTTCTTATACCTGTGGTGGCTCTTAAAAAAAACCTTTGGATTCTATTTCTGCAACTATCGGGCAGAACGGGCACTTTTCACCTCACGCCTCCATTGGGCAGAAAGGGCATTCACATAGTCGCTTGTAGATCTGCGTTCCTATGCTTCTGGCAACCTCCGTTACTTCCTTTGCTTTTTTTTCCTTCTCCTTCTATCTTTGCCTTTTCAAGTTCTTCTCCCTCTGTCTTTGACTTTTCTTATTCTCCCTCTATCTCTTCATGCCATTCGTTTTAATGAGCCATTCTTCCTTGGCTACAGCGAGCAAACGCGCCCACTCCCCGTTGCTGAGGATTAGCTCCTCCCTCCCCTCCTCCTCCCTCCTCCCTCCTCCTCCTCCTCCTCCTCCCTCCTCCTCCTCCTCCTCCTCCCCTCCTCCCCTCCCCTCCTCCCCCCCTCCTCCTCCTCCTTCCTCCTCCTCCTCCCCTCCTCCTCCTCCTCTCTCCTCCTCCTCCTCCTCCTCCTCCTCCTCTTCTCCCCTCTCTTCCTCCTCCTCCTTCTCCTCCTCCTCCTCCCCTCTCATCCTCCTCCTCCTCCTCCCTCTCCTCCTCCTTCTCTTCTCCTCCTCCTCCTCCTCCTCCTCCTCCTCCTCCTCCTCCTCCTCCTCCTCCTCCTCCTCCTCCTCCTCCTCCTCCTCCTCCTCCTCCTCCTCCTGTTCCTTCCAAATGCCTTCTTCCATGGCGATGCCTTCAGCCGTGATACGAGGTATTGTGCCGGGGTTGGTTTTGGCATACTTGCCGAGATGCACGTATTTGATGCTTTCAAACTGCGATGTAGATACATACACGTCTTCCCCTACGGGATAAGCTCGGGTCACCAATCCACGAATGTCTCTTACTTCGTCGTAACTCTAAATTTTCAAAGCTCTTTTTAAAGGTATGTTGTCAGGACTCGAAGGATGTGGTGAGAATCGCATTTCTTTCGTATGTTTGTTATGGTAGTACACTTACCGTTCCTCTCGTTTACTTTATTAAAACCGGTTTGAGCCATGATGTGTCTTTCTCGAAGAGCTACGAAATATTGATGGGTGTTTCGACGACGACGAGTGAACACACAATTACAATGACGGGGTCGTCACCTGCGTAATCGGTTACGATAGTAACAATGCTATCACGAAACGCTTAATACGACCCGAACGAGAACACAGGTACGACGTACGGACAGACATAACATCGACAACCAAGTCAATGTCCACGGCCTTTGATAATCAGTTGTGGGGCACTGGCGTGTCTACCCAACCCAGGCTTGAACCCAGGACCTCGTGGTCTGTAGACATGTATGATAACCGCTACACCACAGTAGGTAGATGGGTGTTTCTTGAATTCGGGCACTTTTATAAGTTTTTTAGTAAAGGGCGCTAATCAATTATCAGCCGATGACATCCTGCTTCATTCCAATTGGAAGATGTGTTTTCTGACTGTGAGGCAAGTCTGTTACACGTCGACTCTTTACCAACAGACATACGCACGGGTATGAACACAAGGTTGGGTTTGCTGCACATCGCTTCGTAAAAAGGCAAGTCAACAGGCGTGCTGGTCTTTCTTGCTTGAATGTCGAGGTTTCTTTGCTTAATTGCGTCTTCTTCGTCTTTTAAAATAAACACTTGACGAAAACTCTCGACACGTGTCAAAATTATCCATTGCTTGGATGTGATAGCGATACCCTTCTTGGTAGGTACATCGCCGACAGAAGGAACGTTGCTGTACTTCCTGATATGTACGTAAAGATTGTCTTTGAATGAAGAGATTGTGGCGTAGGTATGCTGCCCAAGAGCGCCAGCTTTAGACTTTCTCCCGAATGTATGCGATGGGTACTTTCCTTTAATTTCTAGAGCGTATCCGTTACCAAATGAGCTCGACGACTTATCAAGGCCCATTGCTCTAGTGTGAGGGCAATACCTTTCTTGATCGCCACAGGCGTCGTCCCTACATTCGGGTGTGTAAAATACTGCCGTACATAAACGTAAAACTTTCCATTAAAGGCAGAGACGGTGGGGTAGCGCTCGCCTCATAATGCGACAGCTTTCTTGTCTTGTGTGTCGGCGTGGACATCGGTTGATACGGATCGCTACGGACCTGTCGGCCGGGCAGTGAAAGTGCCAGTGTTTGTTGATGCTTCCATGTTCGTGTCTGAGATTCAACTGAATGTTACACTCCGTCGTCGTCGCCTTTTTATACTTTTTTAAAATAATATATGCGCATGCGCAACATGAAACAAGCGCCCTTTACTAAAACAACGAATCATTACTTTGGTCAAAGTATGTCGCTTGGACGAGGAGACGGCGTAATACACCCGCTCCGGCTTTGGTAATTTCCGATGACTCGTCAATGTTTTCATAGAGGGCACTAAACAAATAGATCACCGTTACGAAGAACATATTAAAAGCATTCGAGTTATAATCGCCACTAAAAGAACATCTTATACGTATTTAAATCAATCACTATTAAATGAACGTCTTATATTATCGTTTTAACCGTAATTTTGAAGTCAAAATATGAATACGTCCTCGTCATTGCATTCCTTGTCTTCACCAAAACGAGCCGTGATGTTTTCATGTCCGAGCCCTGTGCCCGGTGAACCAGATAATACATGCAATAGTGACTACATACGTTAGAGGTAGGACACCGAAGCGCTTTGTGGTTGCAAACAAACGATTTATTTTTCAAGAAACGTCGAATGAAAGAAACGTCGGGGGTTCGCCGTAGGAATCAAAATATTCCCAAGGACCGACTTTGGGCACGTAAATGGCGACCCAATGCCGGCCCGGTTTCCAAATCTGATCCGTGTTGACTACCATGAGACTCGGACGTTACAAAGGTGAATGTAGCTGATCTGCGGCATGAACGCCGTCGAACACGTCGCACACGAGCCATCGTGTGTAAACGTCTTTGCTCAGCACTCAAAACAATATCGGACGTCTCTATGATTTCAATTGGCAAAGTCGTAGATGATGTTGCGTTTTTTAAATCTATTTCGATAATGTTGTCGAATTTGGCGTAAATGAGAAGGTTAATTGTGGAAGCCAATGCCTCTGCAAATTTGAAATCCACACAAAGAATCCCCGTTTGTTGACTGTGTAGTGCTGTCTGTGGGATCCGTCGGGCATCAGGTCAAAAACGAGCAGTGTGTAACCGTCCAGAAAATCCGTCGGAGTGATGTCCATGCCCCCATCGCCGTACAAACAACATGTGGCCGATAACAGTTGAAGGTAAATGCGAAGAGCTTAATGTGATTCGAAGTTTTGGGTGAGCGGCGCGGAAGAATATTGTTGATGACGAAAATGCAGCCTGACGATTGACCTCCCTGTTGTGAATAGCACTTTTCCCCCCGTTCCGTCGCGGATAACGAATTCGATCGAATCGATGTGGTTTCCGTTGACTCGGTAATAAGAGATGATCGACGGTGCATTCTCTACGGATTTGCCTCGAGCGTACGATGACGAAACTCCGAATTGTTCCTTCTTGATCGCCTACGCTTTGAGGAGCAATGATGTCGGTGTTACATACACAGGTGTTCGATGTTCTCCGACTTCCAAGGTTGCTAGCCATACCGCCAATTATGGGTGACCACACACATATCGTCACATCCAAAACTCTGACATATTTTTCCTTTGAGTACTACGACTCGTCCATCCGCAGCAATCATCTTGAAACGTCCGTTATAATCGACCCCAGCAAAGTTCAGCAACCCTCGAGCTCTTACAGGTAAATACATTCTCTCTCCGATGGTAGCGTTATTCACTTCTCTCAACAAATTCAACTCGATCTTATGCAATATCTGTTGGTCTGCGTGTCTCCAAAAAATTCGCTCGTAGCTGAAACTCGCTAAATCGACTTCTCATGCACCATCGAGATGTAGGGGTCTTGAAAGAATGTTTCAAAATTCCGTCACTGTGTTTTCGGGACACACATTCATAATGCTTGGCGGCGTCACGTAAACCGATTTAGCCATGGTAACGTCTCACACTCGAATGAAGGTAAAACGACTTTACAATTTAACAACATCGGTGACCCAACTCTTGAATTTGGAAGGGTAACCGTACCATTTTACCAGATATTCTGTCGTTCCGTCTTTACGCTTTCGTGATCGAAGAATCTTCTCAATTTTATAAAGCGCCACTATTTCCTTTTTACCGATCTCTTTTGTAATTCCTCTCGATAAAAGGTACCGGCCCCTTCTTCTCCTTCGAGATCTTTAACCGCATACACGACCGGTTGACGCCAGTTTACTTTGTCGACAATAAATACTTCTGGGTGTATCGCGGCAGACAGCCTTTGCGAAACGGCCGTGTGACCATACTCAAGCAAACGACGTCTCCTTTTTGCAAGGTTTTATCGACATCTTTCTTCTTCTTTGACAATTTACCGTATAAAGCTTCCAAGACCTCCAATTCGTTGCGCTCGTGGACATCTTCCGAAGCCCGTCTGATGGAGCGATGACGAGCACTGTTGTAGGCGACAAGAAATCGGGTAGCACGTCGACGTATTTGTAAGTGTTGTTTGCTGTGCGCCACATTCGGGTTTTGAGCGTACAGTTGAATCTTTCCACTACGCTGGCTTTGGTTTCGTTTTCCGTCGAAGAGAGTTTTAGACCTTGCTCTTTCAAATAGGTCTGTACTTGACGATTATAGAATTCGGTTCCTTTGTCTGTCTGTAGCTTCCGCGGTAAACGCCCTGAATATTTGAACAACTTTCGGAATGCAGACAAAAGCAATGCTACGGAATTGTTTTTGAGAGGTATTGCCCAAGCGAATTTGGAAATAAAATTTAATGCACCTTCGTAAAGTTTGACATTTTCTTTGTCTGTGATATCGCGTCGATCCAAAATCTCTCTCATTTATTCGTCCAGGGATAGCGTTTTAATTTTCTCTAGATCTTCAAACACCTGCGCCTGCCGTGGCAGAACGTCAGGAGTCACGAATAGCATTTTTCATGGTTGTCACAGCAGAGTGGAATCACGGCAGGTAGCAAAGTCGACAGTTGTTTTAGTATAAGTACAATAATGTTTTTAAAAATTGTCTGAGCCGCGTTGTCGAAGTACTTGACACTTGTACTTGGTCAGGACGTTAGAATAAGCCAAAATCAGCAACCAACTTGCGTCGATGTTTCACAAGGGCTTTCTTTTGCGAGAGAGTCAGTTTAACCGTTCCTTCAGAGACCGTTCCTTGCTTCTCGCAAGCAACCAGGAAACATCTGGAGAGCCAAAAGATCGATAGAAGAAACATCTCGAGGGTTTTTGAAAAATACGAGAAAATTGAGTGTTGAGACTAATGGTACGTCCGCCTTTTAAAAAACCCACAAGTTTTGCATGAGTACTACAAATAGGTTACGGTGATGACCGCCTTTCGCGAACAACGCAGACACGACCGGACTCAGCTCGCTCATCAAATTGTCGATGACAAGCAGCTTCCTATGATCTGCATCCAATTGTTTCAGTTCTTCTTAACCAGGTGATCCTTCGATGAATTCTACATGAGGTAAAGCTTGTTTCAATGCCTCGTAACCTGGTTGGTATTCAACGTAAAACCAATACACGCGTTCAGGAGGTGAATCGATTAATTGCTCGTGACGTTCCAAAACCGTTCTTACCCACCGGGTCTTTCCACACACTGTCGGTCATGCGACGAAACAAGTAATAGGATGATGTAATGTTCCATCCAACATGATAATATCTTGAATGTTACGATTAAACTTATGTCGTTCCTTATAATATCTTTTCAGAAAACAATGATAAAAACATAATTTCCTATCTATATTACAAAATATTCTAGTAGTTTGAACAATCTAAAGTGCTACCGTCTATTATTCCCTAGTTTAAGCCAAATAGATTGTGAAAATCACCTTCAGACATAATTTAAAATGATAATGTATTGTGTAGGCGCGGACATCTTGGCATCGTTCCAAGTCACCAAATGTCATAAATTAGGACGAATATCTCGGAATTATGTCATTTTATCTTTCGATCTCGACAAATCAACATCATCTGTGGATGTCTTTTCCTATCAATCTATTTTACCAGATCATAGCCCAACGCATGGTGGATTTGTTTAATCAAGGCTGGACGATGGAAACAAGTAACATTTATGCACGAAGCTACTTTTTAAATCACTGGACTGGTGACAGACGTTGAGAATTGCCGGAAGGGTTTGAGGAGGAGGAGATTAAATCACAAAACATGGAAGACTTACAGATTGGGATATTAAAAGAGGATTGGGATGCAAAAATTGATACGGAGGAATGGAATATCGACAAAGAGGATTGGGATGCACAAATTGACACAAAGGAATGGAATATCGACTCCCGAAAACCTAGTCAATTTTGTCACATTCTCTCTATCCAATTCTACTCTGGATGCAGTTTATATTATAGGAAGTCACTATAAAGCTATCAAACTTCATCCTATTGCTACATATGATCACTTCAGTGTATGTGTTATGCCAAAATATACAGAAAAACATAGATCAAAAGAAAGAAAGTCAAAGCGTCTGGATAGAGATCTTAGTAATGACAACATACAGAACTTACGTGATATGTTGACCTTAACAGATTGGAATTGTTTTTACAGAGTCTTGTGATTCTTTAAGTGAATTGACGGAAGTGGTTTTAAGCTATATTCAATTTACAACTACTGTCTGTATTCCATCTAAATCCATACCCATTTCGAAAATGATGATGAGATTGCCTGCTGATAACAACATCAGACATTTAGAGATGAGTGAAAGAATTGCAATCGAGGCTGGAAACTTAACTTGAACTTATGGAATAAGATAAAAAGAACCATCAATAAACATGTTCACAAGATTAGAAGTGATTATTTTAAAGACATATCTTCTTCTTCGTCTTTCTGAGGCTTCTTGAAATCCATCAGGAATCCAATCGATATACATGATTGTGAAGACATATCTACAGATTTTGGCTGCGAATTGAGTAAACACTTTGGACGCTTTAATAATGCATTAATTAAAAATATTACTCTTCATTTACCTGATATGACTATTGATACGATTCCTAAGATAGTACAGGAGGAAGTTAGGAAGCAATTTAGACGTGTTAAGCATGGTATTGCTTCAGGTTTAATATTATTTAATGGTGGGTATTCAAGCACTGTTCAAATGAGTTAGCTGATATCTTTACTGTAATATATAACAAGAGTATCGACCAAAGTACCATTCCATCAGTTTAGAAGCATGCCAAAACTTCATCTGTACCTAAAATAGGTCAAGCTGCTTTAATGAATGATTACAGACCTATTGATATTTTAAGTATCGGGTTTAATTGCATGCAGAAAATACTGCTACCATATATAAGGCAGTCTATAGTTACAAGAAGTGATCAAAACCAATTTGCATACAAAAAAGACGTTTCTTGTAGTGATGCCGTACTTACTCGTATCCATGGTATAGTTCCAGGGCTAAATAAGAGAGATACAATCGTTTCCAAAGTCTTGTTTCTTGATTTCTCAAGCGCCTTTAACACAGTTTTGCCAAATCGTCTAATCAGTGACTTAACCAATTTCATTGAAGAAAAGTGGCTTATTTACTGGCTGGCGGACTTCCTACAAGGATGGTCTAGACAAGTAAAACTTCAAAAGGGTACTCTGATAAATCAGAAATCAAAATTGGTGTTCCACAGGGAGGTCCACTTTCTGAATTTTTATTTACTATATATACTGATAAAATTCGTTCAGACTTAAATTGTGCCGTTGTCAAATATGACACCACCATTTCGTGCAATATCTCTAAGCAGACCCATAGCAAAAATCAAGGGGATTATCAAAATTTTGTCAACAGGGTTGTGGATACGTATGGAGAGAAAAAAAACTGCTTCCTAACCCAAGAAAATCAAAGGAAATGGTTTTTGAAAATATAAGCATAAAAGATAAAGGATTGATTGAAACAAAGAATGAGAGAACGGTTATTTGTGGTGATTGTGTCGAAAGTACGTCATGTACAACCTTTTTGGGAGTCTGCATCGATGATAAGTTATCGTTTTCTTACCATATTTCAAAGATGTTGTCCAAAGTGTATTATATTATCTCTACATTAACCTATATTATTTCTTATTTCCCTCCTCAAACCAGAATGAAGATATTTACAGCCTCCATCTTGCCTCATATCATTTATGCAGTCCCAGTTTGGTACCATTTTTTTAAAGTAAAAGATGAAAATAGAATTAAAAGTTTCTTGAGATATTGTTTTAATATATTTTGTTTAGACCGTGATTAACTTATAAATATAGTAAACGATGCAGCAAAGAAAGAATTTGACAGACTTTCCCAAGACAGTTTCAAAAAAAGACCACCCATTAAATCTAGAAATAATATCCATGTGCAATAAAACAAATTATAATCTGAGAAACTCAGCCACCATCCCAAGTTTTAGAACAACAGTTTTTAAGAATCATTTGTGTATAAAGCTGCAATTTTCATACATTTGGGTATTTCAGACCCCTTATTATAACCCTTTTAAACTAATTATTTTATATTATTTTCATATCTTTAACCGTTTTAAAGTCTTATTTTCTTCATTATTTCCTTTCGTTTACTTTTTATTTATTATTATTATTTCTTTAAATATATTTTTGTATATATTTATTTACTTTTTTATTTTTTCCTCGAGTTTTACATGTCACCCGATTACCAAGTGAATGTCGTTACGACAAACACACACGACTTGTTTCTATTCAGAGGACGTCCGCGTGCAAAAAGACTTAATCTTTTCTACCATGACAATCATTTGATGTGGTCACTTTACTTTCAGGGCTACTGGATACCCATTACTTCTGTGTCATTTGAGATAAAGGGTACGAAGTCTTCGTCCACCATCGCTGCCACAAGGTGTGCAAATGTTGTTTCAATGCAACAAAAGCGGAATGCCAGTTGACCGAATGGATACAATGTGAAGATTGCGACCGATCCTTCAAGAGTCCGACTTTGTTTTGCAAATCAGAAGAGGATCCCAAAAAGAAGCAAAGTCACGATCAAACCTAAAACCAAATCATCACCACGCACGATCTGCCAACGCATCCGTCTTTGCACTACATGTGGATTAACCGTCAAAGGCCAACACAAAATGCGGTCAACGTTATTACAGAAACTGTAAGACCGTACGACCATCTTTGTTACATGCAAATGATCAAAGGAGGAAGAGGAGAGTTACTTGTCGACGACGAAGAAACTCATAATATTCTCGGCTTAGAAGACGAGCTGATGAAAAAAAGAGCTTCCTCTGAAATACATCTTTTTCGATTTCGAATGTATGCAGGAAGACAAGCTTGACAACAGAGGATATTTGAACGTGCCAAACTATTGTTTAGCCCATCGTGTTTGTTTAAACTGTATCCAAAACGAAGATGCCCATCAAGATTGTGCGTCATGCGGTAAACGAGAACACGTCCTCTTGGGTAGAAACACTCAAAAAGACTTTTGCAGTTGGTTGCTTTCTCCAGAAAACAAAGAAAGCACCGCCATCGCTCACAACATGAAAGGATACAACGATCATTTTATTCTAGACCACATGAGTAAATCGGAATGTGCTCCAACGTTGTGATGAACGGAGCTAAGCTGATAAACATCGACTTGAAAGAAAAGCCAGGAACAAAAAAAGAAAGATGTCACAACCCTGAGGATAATAGATTCGTGCAACTCCATTCCGGCTTCTCTCTCTTCTTTTCCCAAGACGTTCAGATTGACGGAAAAGAAAAAAGGTTATTACCTGTACCTTTTCAAGACACAGCTCTACGAAAATAACGTCGGTCCTTGGCCTGCAGTCGAAAACTACAATCCTGATCACATGAAACCAGGCTGCTCAACGTAAAGCTTTTCTCTTACGGTAAGAAGGACAGAAGAACAAGACTTTTGACATGGCTCGTGAAGTGTACCAGTACTGCTGCAGCGATGTAGAATTACTCCGGCTAGGATGTTTACGTTTCCAAAAAGAGTTGTTGAAACTACAGGCGAAGATCCTTCGAAAAATGCATCATTATTTCCATGGCCTGCATGCGCATATTTCAACGAAAGTTCCTTCGTACTGATACGATTGCCCTGGTTCCTCATTCAGGATACGAGAATGACATCCAATTTCTGAAAGCGCTTCAATGGTTGAAATGGATCGAGCAACAAGAGGGTCGGCAACTGCAATACGCCAGATCTCCCGGAGGAGGAAAGCACATCGGACCGTACAAAGTTGACGGGTGAGATGAGTCGTCAAAGAAAGCCTACGAATTCTACACTTGTTTGTGGCACGATTGTTCCACCTGCTACCCACACAGAGAACACATAATAAACACGTTACTGAAAATGAAACAGGAAGCGAGCGGATGGTCTGAAGGCTGCGAAACCGAAGATCAGCGTCACCTGTATAGTGACGAGTACGAGGCCCGCGAAAGGATCAGACTGGACTACGCCAACATTGCCAAGAACAAGGGAAAACGAGCGTTGGCTAAACTGATGCCCAGCTCCCCCTGGGGAAAGTTTGGACAGCGAAGTGCACTTACCAACACAGATTTTGTCAACACTCTTGAAAAATTATATAAGCTGTTGATGGACAAATCAAAAGAAGTGAAATACGTACAGTCTCACAACGAGTTCACCGCCCGCATCCAATGGGTCGACACGGACGAGTAGGTCAAAGTATTGCCCAATACAAACATTGCAAAGTCAGGGGCATCACGTTGGACCATAACGCTATTCAATTGGTCAACTTCGAGGCGATGATTAACATGGTCAAACAGGTGGATCCTGGAACAGGCCAAGCCTGGGAAGACGACAAAAAACTCATCGTTCCTGTCCATTATCCACACAGCATTAGGAGAGATGGTCCGGGAAGAGTTCTCACCAGACCCATTACGAAGGATTACAGACTGGTCTACGATAAACGTCCAAGTAGATCTTACAGCCTCCCCTTACGGTTAATGAAAGAACGCCACCACCGGCACTCTGTCGTCATCTTTGCTCTACCGTGCTTAGTCAAAAATAACATAAAAGAGGTAGATGTAAGTTAAGTTGATTCATTAACGATTTTTCTCTGAAAGGTCTTACTTAAAAAACAAACATTGAAATTTTAAATGAGGAAGAGGCATTTGTGTGGAATCGCTTATGGTGGCCTATGCTTGAAAAACGTCTACGTCAAAAAGCCACAGAGTACGGAAGTTCCACTGATCGAGTGATGAAAATGGACATAGGGAAAAGCACTTGGATCTCCTTCATTAATCCTTGTTTTCATCTCGATTCCGAGAAAAGATCACACAGAGAGACAATGCTAAAGATGTTGCGAAACTTCAGTTGTAGATTGTACAGAGATGAAGAAATGTACGCCTTCATGCCAAAACCTTTTCATGCCTGGTTGGAAAGAAACGATGTAACAGTCCGTATTGAATACACGATCATTGAAAACAGATTTCAAACCGTTTTCGTTCCCGCACTGAACCTTCCACGTAGATACAGAAAGAGCGCCACCATTAACATTGTGACGTCATTGTTGCTTTGCTTCTATTGGTCAAAAAGAACATAAAAAAAGAAACATCGTCGAAGTTTGATTCATTTTTTTATCAGACATCAAAGAAACAGCATGAAAACTAGTGTAGCACCCAACAACAATAGTACGGGAGACTCTTCTGGGCAAAAACGTAAAGCAGCGCCGGCGTATTCACAGGCATCAAAGAAGCCACATCATGAGGCCAGTATCGTATTAGCAAAGACCCCTTCAGAAATCACCAGGGCAGAGATCAGGCGTAGGGTGCGCGACGTCTTTTGCGACCATGGCATCTACGGAGAGCATACGGAGGAGACTTCACGCCACCGTTTTACAACGCTTTACGGTTGTCTCACCGCATTTATAACCCCTATAGGATGTGGCATGGATAAAGAAAAAGAAGTACTGGATCATTTGTTGAAAGAAGCCAAGAAACAGGTGGGTGTGGAAGAGGAGGAGAGTACAACGACAAACTCTCAGTAGGCCAAAACAGCATCGATCGTCGAATTCAAACCGACAGAACAAGAGTATCTCTTGTTTAAAGAGAAAAAGAAATGGGCAAAATTCCTGAAAGCGATGACGGAGATAGCACACGACTTGCTGAAAGCGAAATTGAAACAAGCCACAAAGGTCAACGTCCTGATCGAGAAGGTCGAAGAAAGGAAAAGTAAAGTGAAAGAGATCCGACGCTCGCTGATTACAGATTCACTTGCGAAAGATATTTTCAAAGAGCTGGAAAGCGGAATGAAGGAAACGGTTAGTAAAGACTACTAAGAAGAGGAGGTGCTCAATTTACTGAGAGACATTATCTACAGAACGCTGGGAAGCTACGTTGATCGATTGAGCCATCTTGCTGTCATATGCAAAGTGATGGATTGTCTGCGGGACTTGATTCTTGCACAGGACACTTAAAACAATGTTTTGTATTTGCATGTCTTTGATTATTAAATAAATAAAAGAAAGAAAAAAGAAAAACAGGGCGGAAGGAGTACAAAACCGTGGCATAATTCCTACGGTACCTGCATTGGTTGGGGCAGGTACTTTAACCCTTTAATCAAAATGTTACAGAGACTGACGTAACACAAGTATCGCTGATTGGTCGAAGGAGAGCAAAACAAAATGACGTCTTGCTCGTCGACTTCACTTTGCCTTTGGACATCAAATAAGACACATCATGCCCGATCAATGCATACCGGTATTGAGAGTCATAATAGTTACTTACCATAATTGGTTTAGAAGGAGGATGCTGACAAGGTTCGGTTTGGCACGCAAGTTCGACAACAAAGTACAAAATACATCTGCCATTAGAACACCACTGAAGTACCAGAGCCAACGACCAGACTACCTTCAGAACTTTGCAGCTAAAGACAACAAATGGGGAAAAGCAACCAGGTGCAAACCTCGTAAGCGTTCACACATTAAGATATCTCCGACATTTCGTTTTTATAAGAACCATTACAAGATAGAAGCCATGAGGAGGAAAAGATTGATGTCTAAGCCACCACAGAAAAAAAGGAAGAATCTATCAATTCCCAGGAGGTACAAGAGCAAAAAAACAGGTCAGCATCAGTGGACTACAGGAAGAGGAGGACAGTAGATTGAACGATCGATCGATACACAAAACAAAGGCTCTTTTAAGAGCCACAAACCAATCAAGGAACATAAATTTGCATTAACATATTCAATACAGATTAAGCTAATGCCAGAGCGCCACCAACTCGGATGACATCATACCTTTCTTGATTCTTATTGGTCAAAGAGATTGGAACAACGTATACATTTAGCACACCTGTCTCTTCCTGCCATTTGTATTCGGAACTTCAGAGCGAACGCATCATGGAGTAGGAAATCTTAGCCGACCAAATGTTTAAACTCTTTAGAAAATGAAGTCCTGAACCTGTGACTACGATAAGTTATATACCACCTAGAAAGCAGATGCAACTGTTTCAAACCTTGTGAAGAAGGGTTTCATCCTGCAGAAGGCGTGATAATTGTAGCAGCCATTGTCCATGCTTATCAAGACGTGTCAAGCGTTCGGGACGGTATATGGGATTTTTACCTTGCTGCTTTCAACATAGCAAATAAACACGGCAAGACTCGTAAAGAATCAAAGAAAGGTCAAGATACTAAAAAGAACAAAGGAGACGGCCAACCATAGGAGGACAGTAGGTCGAACGATCGATAAAGAACCCAAAGGCTCTTTTAAGAGCCACCAACAATTAAAGAAAGAGAAAATTCATGTTTGACATTCTTATCATTTGTATTTTGTTGTGTCAGTGTGTTTTTAACCCAAACGATGAAACATTTCCCTCACCAATCCTTATCCCTCAATGAAACATTTTCCCCACCAACAGACCGACCAATGAAGAAATAGGGAGATGGTCGTATATAAACCAACATCCCCCAAAACCGGGGAGAGAATGTTGTATATAAACCAACATCCCTTTCCCTCTAAAAGAGACGGTCGTATGATAAAATTCGAGGAGCCTATACAGAAGTCGATCAATCAGTATTAGGAACCAGTATTATGAATATGCAAATGTAATATCACATGATAGTAATACCGGCTCCTGATTGGTCGACTTCTGCATAGGCTCCTCTTACTACTAGTACTGAACTAATTAGATATTAATGCGCCAGCCCAAAATGAGAACCCTTAGAGAGAAAGTTAATAAATAATATTTTCGAGAAGTCCCATTTCATGGGACAGAAAGCTAAGAAATTGAAAATTTCAGGAATGGTAGTGAAGGGATGGGTCTTGATTATGCATATCCAAACTTAACGAGATTTTTTCATTAAAAGTTTCATGGGGAACTATTTAGCTATAGACCCATACCAAAAATTGAGTGATTTGGTGGGGTGTATAACACCTCTTCACTTCATCCTAAAAATGACCAAAACCTGTCGAGACCCCCTATTAAAAGTGCCCTCATCCGAGAGATTATATATTTTGGAAAACATCACAAAATATTCCAAATCTATAACATTCTGGTACAAAAAGAACCCCGATCTTTATTCTTTTATCATAGGCTTCAATGGGGAAAATAATTAGTTCCGTGCTACCTGAACTAATCTTTTAACTGTTTCTACCTATCGTGATTAAAATGTGGCGACGTACATTTGATCTTAAAGCGATTACTGATTGGCATATCAGTATAATGCACATTGGACCATTGTATTTCGACTAATCAAAACACACAAATTATTATCTATACACCCCCACATACTGACATAAGAAACGATAACTATCCCGCACATAAATCAAGCTCAACCACTATAAATACTGAAATAAGGAATGGTTCAATTTGAGCATAGATAGTAAAATCAGCACCTATCAATTTTGACCATAACATTGTCATATTTGATCCAAATTGATCAATTCTGACCATATTATGGTCAAATTTGTTAATTTTGGTCAATTTTGATCATAATTAGGTAGGTACATAGCTGACCATGTTATGGTCAAACTTCTGACCATTCTTTTTTCGCTGTTTAGAGTGTAAATTGTTGGGATAAATCGTGACCCTTAATTATAACTTACGGTGAGTTGATGTGAATCTCGTCGCATCTTGTAATAATACGAATTAACTAAAGAAACGGCAAACCCAGGGGCTTCAGTAGCCGTCACAGTAAACAGATGACATTTATTCCATAATTTTGACCATAACATGGTCATATATGACCCAATTTGATCAACTCTGACCATATTTTGGTCACATTTGTTGATCAATTTTAATCATAATTAGGTAGGTACATAGCTGACCATGTTATGGTCAAACTTTTGACCATTCCTTTTTCGCTGTTTAGAGTGTAAATTGTTGGAATAAATCGTGACCCTTAATTATAACTTACGGTGAGTTGATGTGAATCTCGTCGCATCTCGTAATAATACGAATTATCTAAAATAACGACAAATCCAGGGGCTTCAGTAGCCGTCACAGTAAACAGATGACATTTATTCTCCACAGGGAGAAATGTAATGGCTTTGCAGGCTGTGTATGATAAGCATTGCAATGAACATCCTATGAATCCAACGTCATAAATTGTCTTGTTTTTACCAAATGTAAGAGACATATTTGTACCAGGCCGTAGACCAGATGGGCATCTTGCACAATAAGTTTTATCACAATTACTAACGGTATTGCAAGGTAACATGGTATTTATGCTCCTCGAAAAATGACTGACTAAAATGAATAACTGAAAGCAAAAACAAAGCGTTTTACACTCATCCATTTCGAATAAAATCAAATATATCA
This sequence comes from Chiridota heheva, assembly GCA_020152595.1. Taxonomy (NCBI): domain Eukaryota; kingdom Metazoa; phylum Echinodermata; class Holothuroidea; order Apodida; family Chiridotidae; genus Chiridota; species Chiridota heheva. Next base: position 2,540,155 of record JAIGNY010001194.1, read on the forward strand.
ATTCTGCACATGCACTCCCTCACGTTATGATACTTAGAACTTTATGACACTGTTAGAACTTTAGCCTATAAATGATTTTATCATGCCCGTATTCATAATTCAGTAATCCATTAAACCCATTTTTACATTATGATTATAAATATAATAGCAACTAATGTATACAGTATATTTATCTACTTTATACAACAATTACTAATTGATCAAAGCTGCTTTATTCTTGTGAGCTTTTCTTATGACCGTGATCTCAATAATTAGGAAATGAGTTTCCTCTCTCGTGTAAGTTTTTTCGTATTATCATATATCATACGATTATACAATTTCTATGGAGTATTTGCATTGTCATGATCCGTTCATTAAATTTCCGTTCAGTATTTGGTTTAGTCCATTTTTACAACAGGTGAATTTCGTAACAAATTGAAAAAAAGTATGTAAACTTTTCTCGTTTTTTATTCTTATTTTTTTTTTTAATGCATTTTAAACAATCTAATGCGAAAATTTATATAAAAAGTTGAATGGTTTGGCATCGTGTTTATATGCGTATTTTATGCACGGTTCAAAGAATTTTGCACTTGCGGGACAAAATACTTAAAGCGTGCATTAAATACGCATATATACACTCCGCTTCAACATAAATCTTCAATTAAATGTCAAAACGAGAATCATTGTATTTGCTTTGCGACAGTCTGACAAGTGTAGAGATATATATAACATTACGTAACCGTATATGCCTAGTTCTGATCACAAGAAAATGTAAGAGGACTTACTTACTTCCCCGGTGCTTAGACCTCGCAAAAAATCTTAGTTTATCACCGGAAGCAAGTTGGAAAAGTGATGCGGGCGTATGGCAAGCCGTTTTACTTAGTTTATGAATTAGGATATAAATGCGGGGGTGGTCGGTCTCAAACGCCATTTGGAACCAAGGATGACGTCATCGCAGGGATTGAGCGGACCGAGACGATAGCCGAGGTCCGCTGGCCCTACGATGACAACATCCGCGGTCTCAAATGCCATTTGAGACCGGCCACCCTCGCTTTTATCCCCATTCATTAATATATAATTGTTTTAGGTGAAAATATAGAAAAAAAGCTAATTTATTTTGATCACTTTTCATATTCTCCTGACACTAATTGTGACGTCATCTAGTTAAACATTTTTTTCATGTTTTGTTGCTACGACCCAACTGACCAGTCAAAGATCTGACCATGCAGATTAAAGTTACCCACCAAACTCAATGAAACAAAACACATGTTTGTTCTCGAATATCTTTTTTTTATATTACTTTCCTACGTTCATTGTTTTCGAACAATAATAAAGAAATACACTAAATTGGGCAGGTCATAGGTTATCAAGTTTAACAGACAGTTTTTACTTAAAACTGAATCTCGAAACCGGCTAGCACGCAGCTAAAAGAATCTTCAACCGGGTGTCTTTTTTGACGTCATAGCAGAGTAGACGCTTTTAGAACAATGACAGAATGAACACTCGCGCGGCCTTGTAACATATACTAATATATGTGTGCGGGGGACTACAAAGACATTTTCTCGATTTCCAACTGATCATGATCGACATTCGAAGTGGGTTTTTGCTGTACAAAGCAACGTCTTTCAACCTACGGCACTACCTTACACACTTGGATTTGCAGCGAAAACTTTATATCGGGTAGGCTTTGTCTGAGTAACGAACAATTAAATGGCGTTAACCTTAAAGTTACTCATTGTATGCCTGGTGAAAACATACTTAAAGAAAATATGAAGAAAAATCGAGGGCGAGCGAAAAAATGCAATCAGTCAAATTTGCTGAACTGGTACTGGTACGTTAGCATGTACTATGTTTTTTGTACGTGTGATGTGACTGAGTTGCGTGAAAATGCGTGAAACGCAACGAAGCCGCTGCCCTGCAAAATGGAGTTCAGTTGAGTTCTAAAGAGTCACGTGATGAAATCCCTCTATAAGATATCAACATGGTGTTTTCAACAATTTGTGTCTTTAATAGTCCTCTATCATACAGATCATCAGATCATAATTATGGCATCGAAAATTCATTGACTATTCCTTTAAGAGCACCCTATGTACCAGCTTATTTCATCAAAACGGAATAGAAAAAAAAGTCTTAATACTTCTATTAGCAAAACTAGAACTAAGAGGTTAAAAACACAAATCAAACAAAACTTTTCAAGGATTTCATCAGAAATTTCTTCAGATCAATTCCCAATCTGCCGTCAGTTTGATCTCTAATCTGATACTTCTGCCTCAGAATTGACAAACTTGATCACAATTTGTTGCACCTATGGGCAGGATTAGTACCGAAAGTGGGAGGGGGGGGGGGCAAAGTCGGAGGAGGGGTGAGAAAAGTTAAAAGTGGGAGGGGGCAAAACCACGCAAAATCATGCTAAGATGCAAAAATGCAACATACAAAAGATACAAATTCTAGAAAAGTGGGAGCACTTTCCTTTTGCCCTCTCAAATTCCGCCTATGATTGCATCTATGCTGCTAAACTAAAAACAGTAAATTGTTAATAGCAAAATATTGATTATAATATACCCCTTACCTCACCGCTCTTTTCTCCTGGGTATAGAGATTGAGGCTTCTCTAAGCAAATTCTTCCATCTCTTTCTCTGTCTCTTGCTGCAGCTTCTTCCCAGTTGTTTCATCAAAAACTGTTTCTCTCCTTTTCTGCCACTTGTCTGTATGTAGTCTTAGGTCTTCCTTTCTTTCTTCTACCATTCTGCCTCCTAGTGTCTAGGTGATGGGTACGTATTATGGAGTAGTTTTCTTCGTCCTTTCTAAATAAATGACCCAAACATCTCATTCTTTTTTTTGATAACTCCACTATGCCTGTTCTTTCATAAAGTTCTTCATTGGTGACTTTCTCTGGCCATCTAATTTTTAAAATAATTCTAAAGCATCTCCTTTGGAACACATCTAGCAGTCTAATTTTTTCTCATCAGCTTTTGTCAGCTTCCAGGTTTCACATCCATAGAGGAGTACTGTAATTACATTTGATTAAAATATTTTCAGTTTAGTTTTTATCCACAAAGGACGTCGGAACGTTTTTAATGAATATTTACTGGTGGACTATTTTGATAGCAAAAAATGGCATCAGTGGACAGTGAAACCGTGACGCAGAATCGACGCAACCAGGGTATTCTAGCTGTCTAGGAGAGACATTTATTTAGTAAAAAAATGAAAATAATGACCTAAACAAATACCTCGTGAAAGTTTATTTTCTCTCCTCTCTTACAATAGTTGCAGAGTAAAATCATTGAAACAAATTATTGAAGAAAAAAAATGATAAAGATATAGATAACAGTGAAAAATGTTACATTACAAACTGAATGATATAACAAATTAGTGCCTATTTAGTATTTAGTGGCTGTTTAGTGCTTTTGTTATTATCTTAAATCTCATTAATTCAATGAATAAGTTTCCTAACACGTGCACGCTCCTTCGCGCTGCCATTCAAATAATTTTGATCAAATAATTTGGACAGTTTTTTTTCCAACTTGGTAAGTATAAATTGGCTTTTCCTGCAGTTTGTAAATTCTCAATATAGATCATATATTCGGTGGACTATTCTTAACTCAGCTGCTACAAAATCATATGAAACAATCAAACGGAAATTGAGTATTAAAGGAGCCATAAAGTCTGATAAAGCATTATAGGTTCAAAATCTAAACTAACTATCACAAACATCAAGTCAAAATCTTATTCCTTTCTCAAATTAAAATTGTTTGAAGTCGACACATGGAGGCTGCCGTTTTGTTTAATTATGTATTGAAATCTTATGCATGATGATAATCACTATTATTTTCCAACAGAGACATAAGGACTCTAACCAGCCAGGGGAGTACACGGGGTGCGCATGCACCACCCCTCCCCTCCCACAACAGCCCGAGTTCCGCACTAATTAAAACATCGAATTTCCGGCCCATCGTCCCATATAGCCTTTTTTAACATACTAAGCTCGTCAAATTTTCTCCCATGATGAGCTTTTTGATCCTAGAAATATATTCCTATGGAATAAATGTATTAAGATGATAAGTAATAAATTAAAAGTCAGATCTTTTCTTTCGGAAATCTTCAATTTTCGTAAAAATACCTTAATTTTTGTAAAATTTACTTCGATTTACATAAAATTTACTTCATTTTCGTAAAAATTGTCCAATATTCGGGCAATTTCCTTCATTTTCGGAAAAATTTCTTTATTTCAATTTTTATTTCAAAAATCCCTCAATATTATTTTAATTTTCATAAAAAATACCTTTCAATATTCATGAAATTTTTTTAATTTTTCATTTTCAGAAATTTTACTTAAATTTTTGTTAAATTTCCTTCATCTTTGTTTGCAATTTTTTTACTTATTTTCGTAAAATTTTCGACAATTTACTGGAATTTTTTCCCTTTTAACTTCTTTTTTGAGAAGTTATTTTCATTTTGAAATTTTCCCTTAATTTTCTTTACATTTTTTCATTTTTATAAAATTTATTCATTTCTCGTCGCATTTCTTCTTGCTTCAATTTTCGTACAATTTCCGTCATTTTCGGAAAGTTTTCTTTAGTTTTTGAAAAGTTGTTTGCAATTTTCACAAAATTTCCTTCAATTTTCGTAAAATTTCCGTCATTTTGTAAAATTTGCTTCAATTTTCGTAACATTTCCGTCATTTTTGTGAAACTTGCTTCAATTTTTGGAAACATTTCTTCAATATTTGAGAAGTTTTCAATTTTCAGGAACTTACTTTAATTTTGGTCAAGTTTCCGTCATTCTTATTAAAATTTGCTTCGATTTTCGTAACATTTTCGTCATTTTCGTGAAATTTTCTTCAATTTTCGAAAACATTTCTTCAATATTTGAGAAGTTTTCAATTTTCAGGAAAATTTATTAATTTTGGTCAAATTTCCGTCATTTTAAATACAATTTGTTTCGATTTTCGTAGCATGTTTGTCATTTTCGTGAAATTTGCTTCAATTTCCGGAAACATTTCTTCAATATTTGAGAAGTTGTCTTAAATTTTCAAAAGAATCCTTCAATTTTCATCTAATTTTCTTCATTTTTGTATAATTTGCTTCACTTTTCGTGCAATTTCCCTCATTTTAGTGATTTTTTTTTCAAATTTCGGGAAATGTAGACAATTTTTACCAAAATTTGCTGATGCCATTGATTTTGAGGATAAATATAGAGTTGGGGAGAGAAAAATAGAGTTGGGGAAGAGAATGCTTCCATCAGGAACACCCAGGTTTTGGGTTTACCTTTGTGAGTAGGTGTTTCCAACACTGACGCGCCCTGAAATAGCGAGATTAGAGAAAGTTCTGGATGAAGGATGGAAGGAGACCTCTAAGGCCAGAGGAGTGTAGGTCATTGAGAATACCGTACCGCCAGGTGGTGTCAAAAGCCTTTTCGATGTCAAAAAAATGGAAATGGTTCCTGATGTAAGACTTCACGGACATACGTGTCTAGTTTTAAAACATAGTCCAGACAATTCTGATTACTTCTGAAGCCATTTCAAGTTGAGGAGAGGATGGAGATCTTTTCGAGGTAACAGCAAAGTCTATAATTGATCATCTGTTCCATTATCTTGCAGAAGCAGGACGTATAGAGCGATGGGACGATAGTTATTGGGAATGTTTTTTGTCTTTGTTGGGCTTAGAGATGGAGATAATGGTGGCCTCTCTCCAAATGTTGGGGAAGCTTTTTGGGGACCACAAGTGGTTGTAAATCTTGAGTAAGATGTCAAAAGAAGACCTGGGAAGGTTTTTGAGGAGATTATAGTAAATGTCGTCAGGGTCCAAGTGGGGAAGAGGACCCAGATTTTTTGAGGGCAGAGGAGAGCTCGAAGTAGGTTTCTTGATTGTTAAACTGGAAGTTAAGAAAGTTTCTTTTAGCCTCGATTTACGGTTACGAAAAAAATGGGAGAGACACTCATTGGAGGAGGTTTTGGCGAAAGTGAAGGCTAAGCAGTCAGAGATGGCGTTGAGGTCGGTGATTTTGATATTGTTTTGGATGAGATGAGAGATGTTTTTGGAAGCACTCTTCCCTTTGTAGTTACGGATCATGTTTCAAACTTTAGAGGAGGCAATTTGGAGATCCAAGGAGGTGACGTAGTATTCCCAAGATATCTTTTTGCTGAGTTGAATGATTCTACTGGCTTTGGTTCTAAGAATACGAAAGTTATCCAGGTTTTGAGGGGAAGGGTGGGTTTTGAAAAGACGGAGGGTTTATTCTTAATAGTGATTGCTTTTTTGCAATTAGTGATGAACCATGGTTTGAAGTACTTCGGGGTGAAGGAGAAAGTGGGGACTGAAAAATGAGCGATTTTCATAATTTTGGAGGTGAAAGGGTAGTCGGAAAGAAGTGATGGAGATGTTGCATAAGTTGGAGTAATGATTCCAGTCTGCATGTTGAAATTTCCAGTGAGTAGGGAAAGTTTCAGTCATGAATTGTAGGGGGGAACATTAGTTGTTCTGCTCCTTAAAGTTTCAAACAGTCAGACTCGACCTGATACATAACCAGGTCAGGTCAGATTTGTCCTCTTTATTTTCTTTATTCTGAAAAGCTTAGTTGTTGTGGAAGTTAGTGCTGAGTATTTTATTAGCAATGGATGAAGTCCTTATTGTATGGTTATTTTAACTAAGATAAAGTGGTCTCACTATTTGCTACAGTAAGTTTGTGGTTATGATTTGCTGGAACAATTTTTTAAGGAGAAGGACAAGTCATAAGAGGAGGGAGGGGGGGGGGGTGGAGATGAGGATGGGAAAGTGGTCATTTTTGGGCGAGAGGTGCAACCTCCAGTCCGAGAACTCTACATAAAGAGATCTGTCGCAGATGGAAAGATCGATGCTGGTGAAGGTTCTTTTCCCGGATGTAAGTAGGACATCCGTCGTTGAGGAGACAGGTTTTCTGATATTGTTTCTGACATAGATGGAAGAGCCGCCAGAAGCTTTCCTGGCGTGCTGGGAAATAAAGTGTGACCATGTGTACCCAGGAATGGAGGTAGAGTAGAATAAGTAGCGGATAAAAATGTTTCCTGAAAGCAAATAATACTAAGGTTGAAAGTAAAAATCAAAAATTCCAAAATTGGCAGAAAGTCTGCGACAGTTCCATTGTATATCAGCAGCCATCAAAAATAGTCAGGGGATTGAGGGGGACCCGGGTCAAATTAAAGGGTGGGGGCTGACATTTATGTCTTGGAAAAGGTTGTGATTTATTAAATGCAGGGTTAAAGATGTAGAAAATTGGACTGGGATGCTCCCATTCTTGCTGTTAGGTGACTCCGAGGAGCTGACGTTGGTGTTCTGAGTTTTGGGTGGTTGGGGTCGAGTTTTGGATGGATTTCTGTTGGTGTTGGTCTAGGGTGTTTCACCTGAATGGTGAGGAGTGGAAGAAAAGTTTGGGGTAGGTTGGTAAGATTTGTGTTGGTTGACGGAAGATCTTTGGATGTTCTGAAGGTGATCTTTGGTTTTTTATTGGGTTGAGATGCTCTGTTGAGGTTTATGATACTTAGGAGGTGGCATACTGCTGAAATTATTTTCTCCAGAATGGGAGGGAGTAGCTGCATACTGATGAAAGGGACCTGGAATGTTGTTATGTGTGGAAGAGGTAGAGGTTGAAGCAAAGATAAATGAGGGAGAGGTAGTAGTAGTTTTTCTTTGATGGGATATCTGATCTTTACAGACTATGTTTGTCTGGACGCCCTTGGATACTGTGCGGGGCCGGTGATGATAGGATTGTTGTTGTTCGTGGTGGTAGGGTTTTTGTTGATGAGAACTTGGGAGAAGGTGCGGGTGTTGGCGTTCAACCGGTTCGGGGTTTTTGAGTCGAGGATCCTTCTAGCTTCTGGGAAGGAGAGTTGTTGTTTAGGAGATCTCTTTTTTATTTGCGACATGAGTTGGAGGAAGCAGGGTTGTCTTCGGAGCAGTTGATGCATTTGGGTTCATTTTCAGAGTCATGCATATTTGCCGCAACGGGCTTGAGCGCGGCAGTTGTTCTTCCGGTGGCCGAACTTTTGACAGTTGTGGCATCTTAGAGGGTTGGGTATGTATGGGGAGACGGGAACATTCAGGTATTTAATGTGTATTATTAGGAAATATGTGCAGGTCTGGATGGTGGTGTTGTTTCGGGAGATAATGTTGTTGTTTCGGGAGATGGTGAGTTGTCTGAGGTCAATGATGCTTTGTGGTTTAAGTTCTGTTTTTATTTCTCCGAGGGAGAGAGGGGGTGTTCCTTTTAGCTTATGACACTTGATGAGTTGAGGTATCGGTGATGATGTTTACATTAGTGTTAGTAAGGGTTGTGAAGGCTAGGCGGATTCTGGATTGTGTAGAGCATTTTATCAGGTCACCGGATTTGAGGTGTTTTACATGGTCGGGGTTCCTATGATACTTTGAAGGGCTTTAGTGAGGGCAAAAAAGGAGAAAGGTTCTCAAGGCTTGTATCCTTAGGGGAAGACACAATTATGAATTTTGGCCATGGGGGAGAGGGAGTGGAGATAGGTAAGGGAAGGAGAGGGGAAGAATAAGACTGTGAGGAGGATGGCCTTTTGAAGTGTTTTTGGGAGTGTCTGGAGGATTGAGGGAAAGTTTCATATTCTCAGGGGTCCATGTTGGTGGGTAAAAATATTTTTAAAAATAGAGAGAAATAACGGGGTGGAAAAGAAGCAACAAGTGCTCCAATAGTGGAGAAAGACAAGTGAGGAAAGAGAATAGGGCGAGAACAAGGGGAGGAAAATAAATAGGACCTACTAGACACCAAAAATAGGAAATTTCAAGCAAAAAAAATAAAGTACAAAGGGTCCCTTGCATGGCGGATTGAAGGACGTATAAAAACGGAAAGAAAAGGAGAGGAAGAGAGAAGGATAAAAAATAAAGGGCAGAAAGCGGGAAGAGGTGGGAGAAAGCAAGAAGAGGTGGGAGAAAGCGGGAAGAGGTGGGAGAAGGTTGAGACGAAGGAAAATGGGTAGTGGAGTGTGAGAGAAATAACACAGGAGCTGCCCACACTGGGTTAAGGCCCTGGTGCGCAGTGTGTTTTAGGTTAAGTGGAATTGATGTGTGTAGGAGCAAATGAAAAATATCGAAAAGATCTTACCAAAATCCAAAGGAAAATAAGCTGAGAATAATAAATCCCACAGAAAGCGATTTTGTGCAGATTATAGATTGAGGTGCAAAAATGGGTTAAACAAAGAGAAATCAAGTTGTGCTTCATCATTTGTCATGTTCAGTAACACATCAAAACTGTTTCATGAAAAATGGAATCTACCGCTAAACTAAAATGTAACATCAAATTACCGTACCACTGAGTGTGAGTGAAGGGGAAAAATATGTCACAAAATGTTTTAGTATTTTAGTATTTTAAGAAACGCTCATTTTTTCACAAAATTTGCGAAATGTCACAGATTTTTGGACAATGAAATTTTGTCACAAAATGTCACCATGTCATGAATGCTCCATTCTCTGCTTCTTCTTGGAATTGATTTAATTTTGTTTAAACAATCACCCCCCCCCCCTCCCCCTACACCTCTCCCTCCCCAAACACACACCTTCAGTTTGCAATGTCCTTTATATATGCTCCAGATCAAAAAACAAAAATGGACAGAGTAATGTCTTAAATATAGCAACCATGTTTATTCCAGTCAATTCATACATGTATACATGAATATCAATCTTTATATAGCATCATTTATAACGTGAACACAGCATCATCAACCGTTTCATATATAGCACTTCTTATGTACAGAAAATCACGCACTTTTTGGATGGCTAGCTCCTTGGATGGCTAGCTCCTTGGATGGATAGCTCCTTGGACGGCTAGCTCCTTGGATGGCTAGCTCCTATGGATCCTTGGATGATGGCTAGCTCCTGGATGGATACCTCCTGGATGGATAGCTCCTGGATGGATGGCTAGCTCCTTGGATGGATACCTCCTTGGATGGCTAGCTCCTTGGATGGCTAGCTCCTTGGATGGCTAGCTCCTGGATGGCTAGCTCCTTGGATGGCTAGCTCCTTGGATGGATAGCTCCTTGGATGGATAGCTCCTTGGATGGCTAGCTCCCTGGATGGATACCTCCTTGGATGGCTAGCTCCTTGGATGGCTAGCTCCCTGGATGGATACCTCCTTGGATGGCTAGCTCCTTGGATGGCTAGCTCCTGGATGGATACCTCCTGATGGCTAGCTCCTTGGATGGCTAGCTCCTGGATGGATACCTGATGGCTAGCTCCTGGATGCTGATGGATAGCTCCTGGATGGATACCTCCTTGATGGCTAGCTCCTTGGATGGGCTGGAGCTAGCCCTGGATGGATACCTCCTTGGATGGCTCCTAGATACCTTGGATGGCTAGCTCCCTGGATGGATACCTCCTTGGATGGCTAGCTCCTTGGATGGCTAGCTCCCTGGATGGATAGCTCCTTGGATGGCTAGCTCCCTGGATGGATACCTCCTTGGATGGCTAGCTCCTTGGATGGCTAGCTCCCTGGATGGATAGCTCCTTGGATGGCTAGCTCCTTGGATGGCTAGCTCCTTGGATGGATATCTCCTTGGATGGCTAGCTTCTTGGATGGATAGCTCCTTGGATGGCTAGCTTCCTGGATGGATAGCTCCTTGATGGCTAGCCTTGGATGGCTAGCTCCTTGGATGGCTAGCTCCTTGGATGGATAGCCCTTGGATGGATAACTCCTGGATGGATACCTCCTTGATGGCTAGCTCCTTGATGGATAGCTCCTGGATAAATAGCTCCTGGATGGCTAGCTCTCTGGATGGATAACTCCTGGATGGCTAGCTCTAGCCCTGATGGCTAGCTCCTGGGTGGATACCTCCTTTGATGGCTAGCTCCTTAGATGGATACCTCCTTGGATGGATATCTCCTTGGATGGCTAGCTCCTTGGATGGATAGCTCCTTGGATGGCTAGCTTCCTGGATGAATAGCTCCTTGGATGGCTAGCTCCTTGGATGGCTAGCTCCTTGGATGGCTAGCTCCTTGGATGGATAGCTCCTTGGATGAATAACTCCTTGGATGGATACCTCCTTGGATGGCTAGCTCCTTGGATGGATAGCTCCTTGGATAAATAGCTCCTTGGATGGCTAGCTCTCTGGATGGATAGCTCCTTGGATGGCTAGCTCCTTGGATGGCTAGCTCCCTGGATGGATACCTCCTTGGATGGCTAGCTCCTTAGATGGATACCTCCTTAGATGGCTAGCTCCTTGAATGGATAGCTCCTTAGATGGATAGCTCCTTGAATGGATACCTCCTTGGATGGATACCTCCTTGGATGGCTAGCTCCTTGGATGGATAGCTCCTTGGATAAATAGCTCCTTGGATGGCTAGCTCTCTGGATGGATAGCTCCTTGGATGGCTAGCTCCTTGGATGGCTAGCTCCCTGATGGATACCTCCTTGGATGGCTAGCTCCTTAGATGGATACCTCCTTGGATGGCTAGCTCCTTGAATGGATAGCTCCTTGGATGGATAGCTCCTTGGATGGATAGCTCCTTGAATGGATAACTCCTTGGATGGATAGTTCCTTGGAAGGGTAGCTTCTCGGACGGATAGCTCCTTGGACGGATAGCTCCTTGGATGGATAGCTTCTTGGATGGATAGTTTCTTGGATGGATAGCTTCTTGGATGGATAGCTCCTTGGATGGATAGCTCCTTGAACAGATAGCTTCTTGGACAGGCATAATCATAATACAAAAGACTTTTTTCTTGTTTTTCAAATTAAGCCTAATTCTGATAGCACTTGCCAGGCTAAGTTGTGGATGAAATAGGCACACTAATGTTATGTATCAAGCACCTAATAAAATCTACTCTGTTTGCTAAAAAAAAAACTGAAGCCCAGTCAAGTATATCTTTTTTGAGTGAAATTAATACATTCCTCTATTTCCACACTCTGCTGATTGAAATTTTGTTTTCTTGTAAATTTTCTACCTCTCTAAAACATCTTAATCACAAGTGGCTAAAATTTCAGTCTTTATGTATGTTACTTACTCCAGCTTTATTTTTTTATCCATTTATCTTATGATATCTTATTATAGGATATAGTCTGAATAATCAACTCTTTTATGCACATAGATCAGTATTGCTTGCAATAGTTGATTGGAGTGGTAATTATCATAATTTCGTATCGTGTTGTCTAAAGGAGAGACTCAATCCCTATTGGCTGTTCCTGTTAGTGAGATTTGGTTTAATCAGGGCATTGTTGGTTTGATTGACACCATTAGATCTTAAAGCACTTGTCCACAATAGAATAAAAATGTCAAAAGGTCCTAATTTTGAGGTGATGTTTTGCTTCTACCATTATATTTTGTTTTCAAACTGTAAAATATATTGTTATTTTGACAAAAGTTATGATTTTTTCTTTAGAGCAGCCCCAATCTGAAAGGCTGACTATACCTCTGTGGATATCAGAGGTAGCACATTCGCAACCCTCTCCTTATCTGAAAGGCTGACTATACCCCTGTGGATATCAGAGGCAGCACATTCGCAATTCCCTCCTCATCTGAAAGGCTGACTATACCCCTGTGGATACCAGAGGTAGCACATACACAACTCGCTGATCTGAAAGGCTGGCTATACCCCTGTAGATATCAGAGGTAGCCCATTCACAACCCCCTCTTCATCTGAAAGGCTAAATATACCCCTGTGGATATCAGAGGTAGCACATTCGCAAACCCTCCTCATCTGAAAGGCTGGCTATACCCCTGTGGATATCAGAGGTAGCACATTCGCAACCCCCTCTTCACCTGCAAGGCTGGCTATACCCCTGTGGATATCAGAGGTAGCGCATTCGCAACCCCCTCTTCACCTGAAAGGCTGGCTATACCCCTGTGGATATCAGAGGTAGCACATTCGCAACCCCCTCTTCACCTGAAAGGCTGGCTATACCCCTGTGGATATCAGAGGTAGCACATTCGCAACACCCTCTTCACCTGAAAGGCTGGCTATACCCCTGTGGATATCAGAGGTAGTACATTCGCAACCCCCTCCCCATCTAAACAGTTGGCTATACCCTGTGAATATCAGAGGCTTTAGGTGTTTGGGTGGTGGGCAATTGTCCACCTTAGAAAAATCATTATACTTTTATTATGAATTTTCATTTTTTCAATTGCAAATTTTTATACAGATGTATGAAGGGACAGAAATTGAATCAAGCCATTGCTTTTAATCCTCTTCAACTACACTCTGAAGGTATGGAGGAAAGGTAAAATTGGCTACTTATTAACACAAAACTAAGAAATTTTAGGTTAATTTGGAAATTTAGGTAAAACATGGCACCATTTTCCCCCAAATTAAGAAACTTCAAGTAGATGTAACTTAGATATATTGTGGGGTATAACGGCCATTATTGTCTTTTTAGAAAAGCTTCACACTTCTTTTGTATTGTAAGAACAACTTCAATATATACAACTAAAACTCAGTTACCATAATCATTTAAGCTATTGGCTGTACATTCATTTATGCAAATATACAATTTACTTTCCATTCAATTTATACAAATATATAGAAATTAAAACAAATTTGGTATCAAAGGTTCAATGAAGCAATTGTTCTATTAAAAAAACACAAATAAATCATTTCATATATTCAGCAACACTGTCTTAAAGTGATAATCATTTACAAGTCTTCAAGGTGACAATCAAAATACTGAAAAAAACTCAAACATGAGTTATTCTGGAATGTAAGGCAAAATGGCTAAATTGTCTGTTCTAAATTGTCCTATCTTTCTCTAAGGTGATGAACACCTGCTTCTGCAACCATATTTGGGGCGTAAGGGTGCATGGAATATCTACCGTCATTACAGGTGGGTTCCCGTTGAGAGCGCACAAATCATCCTCATAAACTGGGCATTTATACATGACAAGAGCATTGGGGTGTGCTGAAGAAGTCCGTAACTGCTTGTGGACCGGTTTTAACCAGATCAAAGACAGAGAGTCAGTGGAATTCTGTGACAACATCGCTTCCTTAGATTGCTCCAAGATGATGGTGATTCTCTGCGGGTCCCATGATGCATTTCTGAGGTAGAGTCCTTTGATGTACACGCCTACTTCTGGAGAGGCGGAAGGAAGATCATCAAAAGGCATGACCTGTGAAGATACAAATGAGTGAATTCATTAATTAGCTACTAAATGAATGAAGGTATTTTTTATTGAATTAATTGAAAAAATGTTTTCATCTTTCTGCATTTTTATATATCATCAAAGTCAACTGTAGAAACCATTTGAGACTTTAAAGCACTATTCGTTAGTTTGTCTAAAATCATGAAAACCAATATCTCTCAATATCAGTTTACAATGGATCATTTTACCTTAAAAGATTTGTGCCCTTACATCAGCAATGTTCTGATTTTTCACATGTTGGAAAATCAAACATCTCAAGGCCATCAAAAATTCATGCATCACCCCTCTTTCCATACATACAGTGTACATACATACATACACTATATGTACGGAAATTAATTCGGGAATGGTTGGAGCGTGAAACAGTGTGTACACTATTTAAGAAATATTTAGTGAGGGCGCTGCAAGTAGCAATGTCATAGATGTTGGGGCACATTATTGGCATGCAGTTTTCAGGTCTAGTTATGGCAGAAAATATGCAAATTTGTGATGTCAGCAGTTGAATGGTTCTCCATTTGTTTTATATAAATATATTGCTTTTACTCTTTGCTGCAGCTGTATCTTAACATTTTTTAAAATTTAATCAAACTTGATCAATATTTGAAAAGCATGATAGAAGTCATCAAACACAGACTTCAAAATAACAGATTTACATCAAGAATATTTGCATATCATTTGTTCATAATACAATACATGTCTAAAGAAAAACAAACAGAATTATGAGAGAAAATAGTTTTAAGACTTGAAATATTACAGAGATCCTGAAAATGTTTAAACCTCTGTCCTATGTTTCAGTGATTGCATCCAGCCTAAGATTTTTAAATAAACAAGAACGCTAACAAACAATAACAATTTAAAGTAAAAATAATATGATAAAAGTTTTTCACATATCCACAAATTATGAACTGTAATAATCTTAGCTTTAAAGGAATGTTCCTGGAATTTTCATTTTCCTGTATATGATAGAGGACTACTAAAGAAGCAAATTGGTGAAAAACCATGTTGATATCTTTGAGTCATAAAATATTAACATGATCCTTAAACCAATTTGTTTCTGTATTAGTCCTCTATAATACGTATAAAATTGAAAATTCACAAGAATATTACTTCAATGTGGTAAACCGGAGATGGGTCAAACAGGAAAAGATTCATGCCTCTCAAGTCTGCATAAGATTTTCACACATGTGCATAGGTGGAACAACTAGCAAATGTTTTTGTCTTATCAATACTTAAAGAAAAAAAATACCCAGCAACCATTTATGATCATAAATGTGGGAAATATTTATTGTCAAAAAACAAAATCCAAAGCAAAACAATTCCAATCCAACTTACGTGAGTTTCCATGACAACATCCTGTAATTCCATGTACTCCTCCCTCGCTTGCTCCATAACCACCGCTTCAAGAAAAGCCCGGGATTCAAAAAGCCCCCAGGTCAAAACAAAAAACTTCACCAAGCTTGCAACAATACTCCAAAACAGAAGCCAATTTGCTCTCCAGATCGTCCATCCACCCGACAACGCTTCTTCTTGAACCACTTTCCCGCTCCAGATTCCCACTCGATAACCACCTACTAGGAATATTGTCATTGCATATACTGATAAGTAAGAACTCTTCTGATTGGCTGAGAGCAACCTGACCTTCCACTGCATTCTGGAGTAAGGTCACATCTGATTGGATCTTTGTGAGCAACTTTAAAAACCTTTGGATTTCGTTGTTGAGGAAGTTTTCCATGTGGCTGAGGGTCTCCCCTGCTGGTTTCGGGATGCTGGGCATCAATGAGAGCTTGGATTGGATGGCAGTGAGGGATGATAAAAGATAACTGCAGAACCAGTGGTAACAGGATGATTCCATTTGATAAGAACGAGAAAGGGCTGTGGTGATAAAGCTGTAACATAATCATACATATATGGTAGAGAATTTATTAAAAAAGTAATATAGAAATTTGATTTCATGTCTCAACCTGAAAAAGGACAATTGATACATGTGGATGTTCAAACTTACAAAAGTTTTAAAGAAAGAAATACTAAATCAATTAATCCAAGTGGCAAAAAAAAAAAAAAAGGAAATAAAATGTGTACAATGGCTACATATCTTGATCATTCTTATAATGTAAATCTTGTAATCTACACAAAAAGCAAAAATTCCCCAAATTAGCAGATAATTTTGATATTCCAGATTGCTCTAACAATTAAAAGTGTCCAGCTTTGGCGTACAAATATTGGAATACACTTTTTCATGACGATTGATGGAAAATGACCCTACACTTGTAGCTTGAATGTAAGATTCCCAATTTAATGAACCATTCTTTTAGGATGAGGGAAACAGCCTTCTACAGTAGACTTTCCCCACCAGTTATTTCTACAAAAATATGACAGAACTTTAAACATAAATATCTCCTTTATGGAATGAGATATTGAAATAAGGCAGTGTCTTTACCATTTTGAAGTCATCTTTCAGAAACAATGAACTTGCTTAAAGGATTAGTTTAGGGGTCAAGCATGTCTATCTTATATGACAGAGATTTTGAAAAAGAAACAAAGTAATAAAGAAAGCATTCAAAAATCTTATTCCGTTAAGGAGATATCTAAGTTTAAAGCTTAGTATCATTTATGTAGAAATGCCTGATATCAAACTAGTTGTGATGTTGTACAGTAGCCTAAGATTTCTCCGTCTTTATGTATTCTTTCATATTTTGTCCTGGAATTTTGTGACTTAAAAACCATGGAATAAGTCAAAAAAGTAGTAAAACTGAATCTAGGAAGGCTAGGCCTATTTATGATATATTACTGAAGAACGTTCAAGGAAAAATGATAACAAATAATGAAAAAATTAAATAAACTTGTTTAAAATATTTGAACAATTGTTAGGAATGCGAGGATGAAAATGCTAACTTTCCATAGTAGACTTACTACACCAGTCATTTAAACAAAAATAAGACAAAGCTTTAAACTTGAATGACTCCATAATGGAATAAGATTTTTGAATGCTTTCTTCACCATTTTGTTTTGTTTGAAGTCATCTTCCACATAAGATTGCTTGACCACTAAACTAAGTCCTTTAAATGAGGCAACAAAATACTATAATTTACCTGCTGTGGCTTTCTTCCAGACTACTAGGGGCACTATTCATCAAACCAAGATGTGCTGCCTCAACTTGACCCTTCATAGAGTCAAAAATCAGCTGGAAGGAAACCGGTTCTTTGCTTGCCCTGCTTGGAGGTCGCTGGTTCCCAAGGGTGCAGGAAATAATGGACCCTAGAAGGCTTCCAACTCCCATTGATGAGGGCATTTGCTGGAGAAAAAAAAAATTACTTTAGATTCCTGTAAAATCATATAACAAAGCAAGGAGAAATATGGACCACAAATCTTTTAAAAGAATCTGTCAATATTTCTTACCCAATGAAAAGAACATGCACCATATTAATCAAGTTTGTGAGATTACTTTGACCTTCCTATGAACATCTGAGGATTCAAGCCTTTTGCTACACCTGTTGGCTGAGGACTTATATGATGATCAAAAACTTCCAATTATGTAATCAATCTGAATTGCGTGTATAAGATTCATCAAAAAGAGGCGTGTGATGTCATTTTGCAAAATGTTGCAAATAATCAATCTTTGGCCATGTTTAGATAACCTTCACTATAAAACATACCCAATATTGGCCATCTTGTTTAGATGACCTTAGTTATAAAACATAACAAATCTTTCCTCATCTTGTTCAGATGAATTTCATTATATAAGATAACCATTCTTTAGCTATAATATAACTAATGTTTGGCCTTTTGTTTAGATGACCTTCACTATATAACATAACCATTCTTTAACTATAATACATAATCAATGTTTGGCCTTTTGCTTAGATGATCTTCACTATAAAAAATAACGAATCCTTGTCCATCTTGTTTAGATGAATTTTACGATATAACATAACTAATGTTTGGTTATCTGGTTTTGATGACCATTAACATAAAACCTAATACACCCTTGGTCATCATGTTTAGAAAACATGACCTTCATGATAAAACATAATCAATCTTGTCTTTGATTACCTCCACTATGAAAAATAATCAATCTTGGTCCATCTTGTTCAGATGACCCTCTTGTTCAGATGACCTTGTTTTGATGACTTCCACTATAAAACATAACTAATGTTGGCCATTTTGTTAAGAAGACCTTCATGATAAAACAATAAATTTTAGCCATCTTGTTTAGATGACCTCAACTATAAAACATAACTTATGTTGGCCATCTGGTTTTGATGACCGTTACCATAAAACCTAATTAATTCTTGGCCATCTTGTTTGAATGACCATCATAAAACATAATCAATCTTTGGCCATCTTGGTTATGATGACTTTCACTATAAAACATAATAAATCCTTGTCCATCTTGTTCAGATGACCTTCATGATAAAACATAACCACTCTTCTGCCATCTTGTTTTGATGACCTCCACTCTAAAACATAACTTATGTTGGCCATCTGGTTTTGATGACCGCTACCATAAAACCTAATTAATTCTTCGCCATCTTGTTCAGATGACAATCATAAAACATAATCAATCTTCGGCCATCTTGGTTATGATGACTTCTACTATAAAACATGATCAATCCTTGTCCATCTTGTTCAGATGACCTTCATGATAAACCATAACCACTCTTCTGCCATCTTGTTTTGATAACCTCCACTATATAAGATAATCAATCTACAGCCATCTTGTTCAGATGACCTTCATGATAAAACATAGTCAATCTTCAACCATCTTGTTTTTTTGACCTCCACTATAAAACCTAATTAATCTACCAACATCTTTATCTGATGACCTTGATGATAAAACCTAATCAATCTTCAGCCATCTTCTTTTGATAACTTTGCTATGAAATCAAATAAAACTTTGGCCATCTTCTTCAGATGACCTTTAAGATTAAATATAACCAATTTTTGGTCATCTTGTCCAGATGGCCTTTACTATAAAATATGAACTATCAATGGCCATCTTGTTTATATAACAATCAATATAAAACACAACTAATCTTTGGCCATCAATAGGTAACCTTCACTATAAAACATAATCACTCTTTAACCATCTTCTTTAGATGACCTTCACTATAAAACATAAAAAATCTTTAGCCATCTTGTTTAGATGACCTTTAATAAAAACAACTAAACCTTGGCTGACTTGTTTAGATGACTTTCATTAAAAACATAACCAATCTTTAGCCATCTGTTGTGGCTTTATCTGTCTTTCAACTTTTATTAATACAAAAACTGTACATCACTTTTAAACCTAGGCTCATCCATTTTTGTTAATTGTTAGCTTTGTTTTATTGTTAGCTTTAAATACCAGCTGCACTTCAGTATGTCGACCAAATACTGATATATTTTAACAATTGATGTAAAATTAAGTTTCCTATAAATATCTAAAGAAATACTTGGAACAGCTACTATTTCAAAATGGTTTTCTATTGTCAAAATGGACTGGAATAAAGCCTTCACATTACCATTATACCTTTTTTTAGTGCTTGATAAACTCTGTACCAGAACAGCAAACAAAAATTTGGTTTGTTATTCTGGTACAGAGTTTATTAAGCACCAAAACAGAGTATAATGGTAATGTGAAGACTTTATTCCAGTCCGTTTTGACAATAGAAATCCATTTTGAAAATAGAAGCTGTTTGTTTCAAAATAATAGACAAGGAATGATCCCCACCAAAAATTAAGTAAAGATTATTTATTGTTACTTACTACTGCATTCTTCCATGGAACAACTAGAGTCTGTATCACAGACCTAATGACACCTTCGTCCTTGGTGTTTGTTGCATGACCAGCATAAACTGATGCCACAAGTTCCCATAGGATGCTGAGGTTGGCACTCGCAGCAGGGTAATCAGCAATAGAGACACACCGCAAAGCTGACTGAAAGGTTTGCAAATCCCTGCAATGTGAAATACAGCAAAGGAAGAATTGTAAAGTATCAAACACTTTGTTTGTTGAGGTTTAAGACACTGCGACAGTCATATTCACCAAGAGGGTATTAAAAAAATTTGGTGTGAGAATAAAGAGAGGATGAAGAAAATGAATCTTAGGAGAGGGATTGGGAGGGTTGAGAAGGAGGAGAAAGAAAAAGGAGAGAGAGAGAGGGAGGGAGGAGGTGGGACAGGGAGATGGAGGAGAGCAAAAGGGAGGGAGGGAGGTGGGACAGGGAGATGGAGGAGAGCAAAAGGGAGGGAGGGAGGTGAGACAGCGAGATGGAGGAGAGCAAAGGGAGGGAGGGAGGGAGGTGAGACAGCGAGATGGAGGAGAGCAAAAGGGAGGGAGGGAGGGAGGTGAGACAGCGAGATGGAGGAGAGCAAAAGGGAGGGAGGGGGGGAGGTGAGACAGCGAGATGGAGGAGAGCAAAAGGGGGGAGGGGGGAGGTGAGACAGCGAGATGGAGGAGAGCAGGGGAGGGAGGGAGGAGAGGGAGGAGAGTAAGGGAGGGAGGGGAGAGGGAGGAGAGCGAGAAGGAGAGAGGGAGGAGAGCGAGAAGGAGAGAGGGAGGAGAGCGAGAAGGAGAGAGGGCAGAGACAAGAGGGAGGGCAGAGACAAGAGGGAGGGCAGAGACCAGAGGGAGGGAGGCTGAATAGTCTATCTTGTATAAAGGGTCTCTTTTTTTCCCAGAGGAATATTTCTTGACTTGATAAATCTGTCAATGTCCTTAGCACCTTCCTGATAAAATAAAGTGAAAAGTGTCATAATCTAATGCTCCCATGGCTTGACACAGTATGAATTTACAGTAGTTTAAAAAAGATCATAAAAACTCTCTGTATGGCATTTCAGCTTAAATAAACCATGTCCCACACAGTTTGACTTAATTTTTGATGTCTGTATTTGCTTGATATTTGTTTTTGTTCAATTTATTTGATCTGTCCTTGTTTAATTTCATTTGTTTGAAATCTGTATTTGTTTGATAACTGTTTTACTTGACATATTCTATTTGTTATCTATATTTCCTTGATGCTAGAATTTGGTTGACCTCTATTCTATTTGTTATCTATATTTCCTTGATTTTGCTTGACCTCTATTCTATTTAAAAACTATTTGTTTGACACTTTATCTTGTTGATATTTATTTTCCTTGTTTATCTTGTTCTGTTTAATATTTGTATTTGATTTTATATTGATATCTTTGATATCTAGTTCTTTTTGATATTTATACTTGTTTACATCTTTATTTGTTGATATTTATATTTCTTTGTTAATATTTATATTTCTTTCTTGATATTTATATTTCTTTGTTGATATTTATATTTCTTTATTGATGATTATATTTCTTTGCTGATATTTATATTTCTTTGTTGATATTTATATTTCTTTGTTGATATTTATATTTCTTTGTTGATATTTATATTTCTTTGTTGATATTTATATTTCTTTATTGATGATTATATTTCTTTGTTGATATTATATTTCTTTGTTGATATTTATATTTATTTCTTTGTTGATATCTATATTTTTTGTTGATATTTATATTTATATTTTTTTGATAATTATATTTCTTTGTTTGTTTATATTTCTTTTTATATTTCTTTGTTGATATCTTTGTTGATATTTGTATTTCTTGTTGATATTTATATCCATTTATTTTATCTATTTATATTTTTGTCATCCATTTGTTATTTATATTTATTTAATTGGTAATTTTATTTCTTTGATACATTTATTTGTCTGACATTTGTAACTATCTGATATCTATATTTATTTCATATCTTTAATTACTTGACCCTTTATTTGCATTGCATCTTATTTGCTTAATATCTATTCTTTTTACATCTATAGGACTCACCAATAATACTTCCCCTTGAAACCAAGACTTGCGTACATTCTTCGTTGAGACAACACAGAATGAAGCAGAGCCAGACAGAAAACAATCTCACTCAATGGCTGCAAAAGAAAATAGTGGTTAAGTAAATAATACACGATCTTTCTCTACTTTGCGGAAAAACATAGTTGAATGTCTCTAGTGTTCTTCTGTGGTCCACAACAACGTATCATGCTGTACCTCAAACACTAAATATGGGTCATCTTAAATGAGGAGTATGCTAAATTTTCCAAAAAGACGATGACAGCTTTTACATTGGCAATAAGACAGTGTTGGGATACCTTGTAATTGTTCTCACAAAGATAAAAAAAAATGGCTGCTGTTCCCATAAACGCATGAGCCACAATGGCATGGGGACCAGGGCCCACCTAAAGGCCTGGCGTGGTCAATGGATGGAGCCCTCCTGAGAGTTTTTCATGCTTTTGAGCCTTCAAAATGCTTGTAATTCATGTTGTGGAAACAATTTTCGACATTTGACTTTTATTTATGATTGATTTGTTCCTGCTGAGATGAAAGGCATTCCTGAGGTTTGCGCCATTCGCAAAGTTTTCCAATGTTGGCTATAGACTGCAATATCGCCTCTGTTTTGACATAGTGACAAATATTCATGTCAAATGCAGGGCTGAGTGGAAAAGAATTTTATTTTTATCTTGACACTACATTCGTCACGTCACTATAGAATGAGAATGGTAGTAGGGTGTAATATGCCAAAATCTTAATGTTGTCATTGTGAATTCTTTTTGCATGAGAAACTACTTCATAAATACAAACAAAATAAACATACTACGGGAGAATTTGGAAAGCAACCAAATTCAAATTCACTGATACTACAGTAGAGATTTACAAAGTAAGATATACATGGTTCAAAGGTTAGGGAGACGAAACAGCATTACGAAGGTATAGCTGGTATAATATTGCTTGTTCATACACATTTTTTATACTTAGATTTAAAGGAATATTCCCATGAATTTGTATTTCATAAATATGATAAAGGACTATGAGAGAAACAATTTGGTGTAAAAATCATGTTGCTTTTTTTTTTCCATTTAGGAGTTATTGCATTTTAAAATTTGGGTGAGTGTGTTGAAAAGTGACCTCACAGTGTGCAGTGTGATGTCATAAAGGTCAATCTTGTGTATTTCTTTGAAAATTAATTGCCTCTTCCTCAATTAATCAAAGCATTTTTTGTTCATTTATTGAGATGAGGTATAACATACACTTTATAAGAATGTGCTTTGCCCATCTGCCCATGGACCTTCAGCAAAAGTGAAAGAAAAACATTTTTTTTTTAATTGTAGAAATACATAAGAATTGTCTTGGATCTGCCTTTATGATATCACATTTCACACCAGGTCACTTTTCAACACACTAGCACAACCTTTGAAATGCAATAACTCCTAAACAGAAAAATAAATCAATGTGATTTTTCACCATATTGTTTCTTTGATAGTCCTCTATCATACACATAAAAATGAAATTCATGGCAATATTCCATTAAGGCACAAAGAATCATTCAACTATGCAACGTTTTCCGTTTAAAGATCTGAAACAACTAAACACCGAAATTAAGTGAGAAAAGCAACTTCCCTATGAAAAACAAGAGTAACAGTCTGACATATATCAATCTGACAACATCAGTTTGTCACAAGATAATGTACAATTCAAATTAAAGGTGTGTTCCCTCTAGTCCAATCACATTGCAGAAAAAACTTAAGATGTACATGAAATCAAACTACATGACATAATATGTAACTTCAAGTATTTTAGAATTACCAGTCTATCATTAAAAATCTTACCTTGTTCAAGCCCACTTTCATATGCATATCCTGTTTCTGCAGCCAAAGTGTCGCGTAGTTAAAGTGATACATCAGATGAGACTTGAAGTCAAACATCATTGCACAAACTCTTTTCAGGCTGTGCTTCAAAATCAATCCTGCAATGAACAAATATTCATAAGATATTACCAATTTGCTTAGAAATGGCTGGTGCTGCAAGTCTACTTACATGTGTGAGATTCACACACTCATTTACACCACAGTTGCTATGTCAAGTACCAACAAATTTTAAAACATTTTTCCTGATCAAAAGCATTTTTCAAGAATCCTTTAAGATGGTGATACATGATTACCTTCATTGCTAGTTTGTTTGTTTGATGAGGGCTTAACGGCACCACAACAGCAAGGGTCAAATTGTGCCTTAGAGGTTAAATCATTCCAGAGGTAGAAAGGAGAGATTTAATTTTACTAACCAGAAAATACACGCGGTGGTTCGAAGACATAAAATTTTAGGAAAGGTGTATACCGTTTTGAAGGAATATCAGCATTTTATATCATTTCTGGAGTCTGGTGCTAGACATTTTGTTACAAATTTGTTAAAGGAATATAACCATGGATTTTTATTTTTTATATATGATAGAGATAAATTTGAGAAATAAAGTGGTGAAAAAAACTATGTTAATATATCATTCCATTTAAAAGTTACAAAATTTTAAAAGTATTTTTATGTGATTAAATTGATAAGAAATACATATGAACTGTGCTGGAATTGCCTTAATAACATCACCAAGCTGAAGGACATATACTGTACGAGGTGTTTTTAAGAACATTTTTCTACTCTTTAAATTGTTATAACTTCTAAACGGAATACGATAGTAACAAGATTTTTCTACCACTTTGTTTCTACAAATTTTCTCTATCATATATGAAAAATAAAGGGAAAAAAATTAAAATCCATGGGAATATTCCTTTAAAGATATATGGACAGGTAGCAACACACTAAGCTTAATTAAAAGAAAAACAAAGCTGCAAATATCCAAAAGCCTCATCGAAATCAGTTACAAGATGAATTAGTTCAGGGGTCAAGCAAGATTATCTATATGAAAGAGGAGTTTAATAGAAACAAAATGCTGAAGAACGTATTCAAAAATCCTATTCTGCTAAGGAGATATTCAAGTTTAAAGCTGTCTCTTTGGTGTAGAAAGGGTGTAGTATGTCTACTACGGAAGGTTTAACACCCTCATCCTCACTCTTAACAATTGTTAATGTATTTTCAGTGCTGTCAGAACGGGGTGAGAGGGGTGGGGGGGGGTAAGAAGTGCAGTCCCACCCCCCAATAATTTACAGACCTTTAAATAGGAATTGATGTGGTGTTTTCGCCTTTTGTCATTGCAAATTAAAAAAACAATGCTCCTGGCCTGGTCATGACGCACCATACAAGTGTACACGAACATTACTCTGTTACTAATGGCTTCAGACCGGGTGTTAAGTGGGATCAGTGAATACACCGAGCCCAATGCTTTTATTGCTACATGCGTACCATATCGGCCATGTTGTCCAGTAAAACGCAGAAATGTTTTGTACGTTGTGCTATCCATTGGTTGCATTGCTGTGCAAAAAATGTACGAGTCCCTTATCATATTCCAAAAACTTTATGTAGGGAGAAGGGAGAAGAAAGGGGGTGGGGGTGGGGGTTATGGGTCGTACATTTATTGAAAATATTGGTAAAATTTGACACTTGCGTTTTTATTTCCCGAAAATGAAGAAAAATTAACAAAAATGGAAAAACATTTCTAGAGAATTGAAGAAAACTTGTCAAAAATCAAAGAAAATTTCACGAAAATGAAGGAAATTGCACAAAAATTAAAGAGATTTTACAATAATGAAGGAAATTTTGCAAAAATTGAAAGAGATTTTCCCTAATAGTACCTGACATTCTTTCTTTAAAAGTAATACAAGCCTCTCAACTCTCTATTTCCTGGAAATTTCTTTCATTTATGGGTAGCTTTTTGGATCTTTATTTTTCGAAAAAAAACCCTTCAATCTTCACAAAATTTTCTTTCTTTCTGGGCAACTTTCTTAAATTTTTAGAACATTTTCGGGAAATTGTCTTCATTTTCGGGTAGTTTTTTCATTTTTCAGCAACTTTCCTGTAAATATCAGGAAAGTTTGCCAATTTTCGTAAAGTTTCTTTTAATATTCAGAAAATTTTCTTCAACATTTGAAAAATCTTGAAGAAAATGTCCAAGCGGGGAGGAAGCATGCATCGGGAAAGGTGAAATCCTCTCATCCCCTGCCTGCCTCTACCAACCAACCTATCAATTGGCTCCATGACCAGTGAAAAATCCTTTGAAAAAATTCTGTCTACCTGTCTCACTTTACCCCTCTAAATGGCTTTAAGTGAGAACATTTTAGACCCACAAAAGGGGTAAAATGCACCAACTTCCAGGGCTTTGCCCCCTGGATCCCTACTGGGGCTACGCCAAGGACCCTAACGGGGGCCTTTAAGCAGGCCCCTCGACCCCACACCGGAAACCTTGTGCTTTGTGCTCGGATAGCGCTGACGTGCAATAAACTCAATTTATAATTCAGCCCCCCCTCCCTCCCTAATATCAAAAATTTTCTGACGGCACTGTATTTTAAAGAAAATTTATCTAACTTTTCTACCGTTTGCTCTATTTTCTCAAACTTACTTCAGATGGTAAATTATAATTACCCTTACTAGATTCTGTTTGACTACTTTCCTGACATATGCATTGCTTGTAAAACCACAAAATTTCATTATAAAATATGATAGAATACATAAAGACTTTGAGGAATCTGAGGCTATGACATCACAACTAGTCTGATTTCAGTCATTTCTACACAAATTATCATAAGTTGTTCTGCTCCTTAAAGTTTCAGACAGTTAGACCCGGCCTGATACATAACCAGGTCAGGTCAGATTTTTCCTCTTTATTTTCTTTATTCTAAAAACGTTAGTTGTTGTGGAAGTTGGTGCTGAGTATCATATTAGCAATGGATGAAGTCCTTATTGTGTGCTTATTTTAATTAAGATAAAGTGGTTTCACTATTAGCTACAGTAAGTTTGTGGTTATGATTTTGGAACAAATTTTTAAGGAGAAGGGTTATGATTTTGC
This sequence comes from Chiridota heheva, assembly GCA_020152595.1. Taxonomy (NCBI): domain Eukaryota; kingdom Metazoa; phylum Echinodermata; class Holothuroidea; order Apodida; family Chiridotidae; genus Chiridota; species Chiridota heheva. The sequence continues at coordinate 2,567,028 of JAIGNY010001194.1, forward strand.
TGTTTTAAATGCTTTCTTCAACTTTTTTAAGGACCACTGAACTAATCCTTTTATAATTTTACAGCATTTATTTTGCCTTATTATAATCAGTTTTCATTTTTTAAATTTGTGACATCAGAATGAGACAACCTAAGTATTTCCTTGATATATTAACTTATGTTTTTCAATCCTTCACCAACATTCTTTGAATATCATGAAGCAATATCTTTAGGAGAAATGGTCCGTCAACCATTCACAGTTAATGCACAAATCGCCTCAGGCATATGATACACAGCCATCTTTATCACCAGTTTGAAAACAAATTTCTAAAACATCTAACATGGATGAGTGATTTCAATCACAAAAGTGCCTTGTGTGTATTCAGTACTGAATTTCTGTAATCTTATACACACAAAATAAGCTTAGGATACTTGGCTGTGGTGTGCATGGGAATGGCAGACAAACAATCATTGTTTAAGTGGAACACAATATACTGAACAGGAAGTCAGGTTGGTAATTGTCATACCACAGTTTTCAGGATAAACTCAGGTGTCAGGTGCGGGTAGGCTTTAAAAAGAAACTTTTTGGCATGATGTTGATATGACCAAGAGGTTCTGAATCTCAATTATATCCTCGATCAAATTTTAACCGCAAAAAAACAAGTGCTGATTTTTAGTGACTAGAATTTAAGACAGACTTTAAAAAGATTACATTAAATATGTTAAGCCTCATTCTTTATCATACATCACAGCTTTTGCATATATCAAAAGTTCTTTAAACTTTGTGATCAATTTTCATTCTGATTTAAACTTTGATTTCAGATCAAAAATTTTAAAAGCATTGTAATCTGACAATGGTGGTGAATCTGCAGTGCTGACAAGGATCAACCTGAGCTAGGGTGGACAGTGCTAGGTGACTTGTCAATGTCCTCATCACCTTGTACCCCTTCCCCCTCCCCCACACAAAATTCATGAGCAAATTCTTAATATCACACTACAAAGTCAGTCAAAAGATGATCATATACTATTTAAACAAAGTTAGCTCATAGTAATCATAATAAGCTCATAGTAATCATAATAGGCTCATAGTAATCATAATAAACCCATAGTAATCATAGGCTCATAGTAATCATAATAAGCTCATAGTAATCATAATAAGCTCATAGTAATCATAATAAGCTCATAGTAATCATAATAAGCTCATAGTAATCATAATAAGCTCATAGTAATTCATAATAAGCTCATAGTAATCATAATAAGCTCATATAGTAATCATAATACGCCCATAGTAATCATAATAAGCCCATAGTAATCATAATAAGCCCAATAGCAGTCATAATAAGCTCATAGTAGTCATAATAAGCTCATAGTAATCATAAGCTCATAGTAATCATAATAAGTTTATAGTATTCATAATAAGCTCATAGTAATTATAATAAGCTCATAGTAATCATAATAAGCTCATAGTAATCATAACAAAGTAATCATAATAAGCTCATAGTAATCATAATAAGCTCATAGTAATCATAATAAGCTCAAAGTAATCATAATAATAAGTAATCATAAGAAGCTCATAGTAATCATAATAAGCTCAAATTGTAATCATAATAAGCTCATAGTAATCATAATAGCTCAAAATCATAAGCCCATAGTAAGCTAAGCTCATAGTAATCATAATAAGCCCATAGTAATCATAATAAGCTCATAGCAATCATAATAAGCTCATAGTAATCATAATAAGCTCATAGTAATTATAATAAGCTCATAGTAATTATATTAGGCTCATAGTAATCATAATAAGCTCATAGTAGTCATAATAGGCTCATAGTAGTCATAATCTCAGTAATCATAGTAATCATAATAAGCTCATAGTAATCATAATAAGTAATCTCATAGTAATCATAATAAGCTCATAGTAATCATATTAAGCTCTTAGTAATCATATCAAGCTCATAGTAATCATAATAAGCTCATAGTAATCATAATAAGCCCATATAGTAATCATAATACACCCATAGTAATCATAACAAGCCCATAGTAATCATAATAAGCCCATAGCATTCATAATAATAAGTAATCATAATAAGCTCATAGTAATCATAATAAGTTCATAATAATCATAATAAGCTCTTAGTAATCATAATAAGTTTATAGTAATCATAATAAGCCCATAGTTATCATAATAAGCTCATAGTATTCATAATAAGCTCATAGTAATCATAATACGCCCATAGTAATCATAATAAGCCCATAGTAATCATAATAAGCCCATAGCAGTCATAATAAGCTCATAGTAGTCATAATAAGCTCATAGTAATCATAATAAGGTCATATATAAGCTCAAAGTGATTATAAATTAGCTCATAGTAATCATACTAAGCTCATGTTAATCATAATAATCTCATAATAATCTTAATAAGCCCAAAGTTATCATAAATAAGCTCAAACTATCATAACTTAGCTCAAAGTGATCATAATTTGTTTAATTCACAGACTTAAACATTCAGTCAAAAACATAGTAGCCTGCAAATAAAAGCTAATCTGCAATGGTGATAATCAACAACTTAAAACTGGGGTGGACAGTTCTGGGTGCTGGGTTCCTCAGCGCTAACTTCACCCGCCCTTCCCCCTCCCCCACACACAATTCATTGTAAAAATTCACAATAACACACTACAAAGTCAGTCAAGAGACAATCATATAACCGTTATACAAAAATAGCTAAAAATGTTTATACTTTTTTTAAATTCTGACTTAAAAATGGAAAAGAATCATAACCTGGTAATGGAGGAGAATCTGCAGTGGTGACAAGGAACAACCTGAAGTTGGGGTGGACGGTGCTGAGTTCCTTGTCGCTGTCCCTATCACTAATGTCCCCATCACTACTTAATAGGACATGACTTTGAGGCCTACTGTATGGATCACGCTGACTGACAGCATCCTGTTTGCTGGTAGTCTTATCTTCATCTGTGCTGAGTGGAATTTCCAATAGATGCTGTTTGGGGAGATAGTAAAAGCTGTTTGTAAGTAGGTGGTAAGCAAATCTATTGAACTACATGAATGATTGTGTTGTACAGAAAATTATATATCAAAGGAGTTTATGGACCTGTACCATCAAACTTGATTGAAAGAAATTAAAAATAATTTAAAACAAATCTGAAAGTTTATCAGCTACTGGCAATTTTACGCACATCCTACACACAATATGCAAATTAGTAACATACTATCAAGCAAGGGCTTTACTTTCATTATTCTAATGCATTTTGCCTAAATAATTGTCTTTTCATTGTGAGTAAAAACAATCTTTACATTTTACCCTGGATCAAATGCTGCTCTGTATTATATTGAATTGGTGCAACCAATAGAAAAAGCACCAACAAAAGCATGCTATAATCTATGCATATGTCATATTCTATCAAATGATTAAAGGGCTCATAACTTCAAACTAAAAACGTAATAAGATATTTCTAAACTTTCAACAGAGAAAGTCAATACTTTCAAAAATTGAACTTGCTACAAGTATCTGAACCTTTAAATAATATTTTCAATCTAAATTCAAAACAAAATAAGCAGGGTGACAGTCCAAAGGTAGGCTTGTTGGCATCTGGCTATAAAGCACAACCAATCAATATAATAAAATAAAAAGAACTCTCAATTTTGAACAGTGAGTAATCAGATTTTAAGTATCAATTGTAGAATTTTATGCAATGCCTTATTAAAGCAAATTTCAAAAACGTTTTTCTTTGCCTAACCTTATCTAGCTACTGTGGTGTAGCGCTTATCATACCTGTCTACAGACCACGAGGCCCTGGCTTCAAGCCTGGGTTGGGTAGACATGCCAGTGCACCACAACTGGTTATCAAAGGCCATGGACATTGACTTGGTTGTCGATGTTATGTCTGTCCGTACGTCGTACCTGTATTCTTGTCCGGGTCGTATTAAGCGTTTCGTGATAGCATTGTTACTATCATAACCAAATACGCAGGCAACGACCTCGTCATTGTAATTGTGTGCTCACTCGTCGTCGTCAGCAACGATGTCATGGAAGATACATGATTTCTTCATGAAAGAGAGATTATCATTTTATATCACCTTTAATTCGTCCTGAAACTCTGAATCCCATTGGCTGACAGCTTGACAATTCTCTAACAATAGCCAATGGCCATTCTTCTTGCATTCCTTTAAGAGTTTAGTGGCTTGCTTCATCTGTGCAGGTGTTCCGAGGCTAAGAGAGTGTGACTGGTACTGAAGACCGATCTGATCGCAGTAATCCCACAAGCTTGCTGTCGGGTGTCTCATTGTAAAACCTGTACGATAAATAAAGGTAACGAGGTATCGATCAAAATGCAGTAATGGGAAGACTATAAAGGAGAAGAAACAAGTGCCAGAGCCATTATAACCACTTTAAGGCTCGTCGTCCAATCATTCACAGGTCAGAAGAAACTAGGTCATTAACTGTATACACAATATAATTTAAACACTAACAGAACAGGTATAATTAAAGATTAATGTTGAGGCAGAGTGTTTATATACACATTTAATGCACGGGTCAAAGGACTTTGACACAAGTGGAATGGCTGACTTTAGGAGGGCCATCCACGAGTGCAAAGTCCTTTGAACAGTGCATTAAATGCGTAATATAAACACGATGCCAAAACATTATTCTTTATATAAAATTTAGCTCGTTTAAAATGCAGCAAAAACAACAAAAAAGACTGAAAAAGAGAACAGTTTACATGTATGTTTTCGCTTTATTAAAGCATTCACCTGTATTTCACCTATTATTAAAGCATTCACCTGTTATTAAAGCATTCACCGCTTTTTAAAGCATTCACATGTTATTAAAGCATTCACCTGTTATTAAAGCATTCATTTGTTATTAAAGCATTCACCTGTTATTAAAGCATTCACCTGTTATTAAAACATTCACCTCTTATTAAAGCATTCACCTGTTATTAAAGCATTCACCTGTTATTAAAACATTCACCTGTTATTAAAACATTCACCTGTTATTAAAGCATTCACCTGTTGTTAAAGCATTCACCTGTTATTAAAACATTCACCTGTTATTAAAACATTCACCTGGTATTAAAGCATTCACTTTTTTTAGCATTCACCTGTTATTAAAGCATTCAACTGTTACTAAAGCATTCACCTGTTATCAAAAAATTTACCTATTATTAAAACATTCACCTGTTATTAAAACATTCACCTGTTATTAAAGCATTCAACTGTTATTAAAGCATTCAACTCTTACTAAAGCATTCACCTGTTATCAAAACATTCACCTGTTCTAAAAAATGAATAAACCAAATAATCAAGGACGTGCATTACCAGATTTAATGCACGGGTCATGACAATGCAAATACTCAATAGAAATTTAATAAAGTCATAACAATAACATCAATAATAATGAAAATGTATTGTGATCCAGTATCCATTAAAAAAGATGCTCATGGGGAAGTAAAATAACAATGCAAAATATTAAACTATGATGCAAAACTCACAGAAAAAGGGAAATGCTTTAGCAATACACACAAACACAGAACCTATGGGGACTGTCTTAAATGATGGTTCAAATGATTTCAGAGAAGTTCAGAGTTTGCTATGGTATGGAAGCCTGTTAGAAAATAAAAAGCTATGAATACCCGTGGATTGGACACACCCACAGGAAGGAAGGAAAACTCATCCAAGACAACCCTTTACTTCCAAATACCCTTACTCCTTTTACCCTTTACTTCGTGGAACCGAAAGTTAATCCTTCCGCTGTCCATGAGAAAGAACTCATTCCATTTCCATTTTAATTTAATCCCACTATTTATTACATTATTGTTCAACGATCCCATTATCCATTTGTTTTTGAATATTCATTTGTTTTTGATTACTTGTTTTTGATTACTTGTTTTTGGTATGGGCATGTACTGTAAATTTGTGTCTACTGTACCTTCATGTTTTTTTGTGTTTAAAACATTATTAATTCTTTTCTTTGATCAAAAATTGTTAAATCAATATACTTATATTTGTATGCAATAGGCTGGAGGCCTGAACATTGAATGAAATAAATAATAACAATCCTATGTACAAAATGAGTGGCTTGAGAAATCTATCTACAGGAAGATACACCACAATCTCACATTCTTCTCAATTCTTTGCTAACTTTATGAAGATATTTATGTTAGTTTTGTTTGTTTGTTTGTTTGTTTGATGAGGGCTTAATGGCACCATGGCAGTGAGGATCAAATTGTGCCAGAGAGGTTAGATCATTCCAGAGGTAGGAAGAAATGAAAATAGGAGAAGTCTGAGAGAAGTACAGGGGTTAAGAGCCAGGAAACTGGAATTAAAAGAGGAAGTGCAGGGTTTAAAAAATGGGAAAAAGTAGGGTGGAAGAGTAGGACTAAATATGATTGTATAGAGAGGCATGATGAAGGAAGGAGGGTTTTTTCTGGAAGAGCTCGGCTATGGAGCTGTGAGGGAAGCTCTGGGGAGGTTATACAGGGGGCAGGCAAGGAGGACATGGTGGACTGTGAGGGGGAAATGACAGTTATTGCAGAGGGGTCGGGGAGCCAGTAAGGGAGGTGGGAGTGATTAGGTGGGTGTGACCTTTCTAAGGTGGGTAATGTGGATGTTGTCGATACGGGAAAGATTGTGGATGGTGGATTTGATCGGAATGGTGGGATGGATGTCGTAGAGTTTGTTATCAATTTGGGAGTCCCATGATGTTTGCCAGCAGTCACGAACAAGGGAAGCAATAAGCGGTTTGATGTCAGAAAGAGTTTTGGGAAAGGGGTAGGGGAGGTTGAGGGCAAGCTTAGTGGCTTAATCAGCTCTGTCATTGCCGGGGATGCCAACATGGCTGGGTATCCAGAAGAAAAGAGTATTATTTATAAAAAAAAGTTAATTCTGATCATCATCTAAAATATGTCTAAATCAGTAAAAATAATTTAATCAACAACCAACATTTGTGTAAAATTATGCATTGAAATCATCTTTGATTTGTTTTGTTAAATGGACTATAAAAAGGGTCTCAATCTTCCAGGTTTTCACAAGAGATGGAACTCAAATCATTCTAAAACGAAATGAATTATTTCACCAGAAAAAAATATAAGTCTGGAACAAAATAAATATCAGACCTAACAATATCTCTAATATCACACTCATCCTTTCGTTACGGAAAAACTAAATCAATATCAATACCTTTAAGTTGACCTTCACTTTGTTTGCTTACCATTACTGTTTGAAGATGAAAGGCAAAAAGTTATGATGGGGTGAGGGGGTAATTTTATACACCTTATTTCAAATTAAAAGACCATGTTGAGCACCCACTTGTGATTAATTGGCACAGCTCCCTACTGTGGCAATGAAGGCCAATTGTGGAAAGACAGATTCTGCTACAGTTTTGGCAGGTAAAGACTTGACTGATTGGTGGTGGTGACTGCCTTGCCATCCTTCTGGCTCTTCTGACATCTGCCACAGTCTGAAAAGAATTCCCACAGCTTTGTAGACCCTTTCTGACCTCACTCTTCCAGGCTGATCAACAGTTTCCTCCCAAGCACTGTTGAATGGATTTCAGTCATGCTACAGACATCACGGTAACAAAGGAGAGGGTGACCTGTATGTGTGTAGCCTTGTTTAAGCTCACCATAGAGGAGAACGTTTGGAAATCTACCATCATCCATGTGGCGCACATGTCCAAGCCAACGGTGCCTGTGTTGCTTCAGCAGTGTGAACATGGATGACATCACAGCCATGGCAAGGACCTCATTACTGAAGACTTTGTGTCTTTCCAGTCGATTTGGAAAATATGTTTGAGGAATCTGCATGTTGAATGAATGCAGCTTTCTCTCCTGACTAGCACAGATGGTCCATGTTTCACTTCCATACAACAGTGTGTGCTAAGCATGCAAGCTTGGTAGACTGCCATCTTCATGCGAACTGTCAAATTCTTGTTATCTCAGATGAGTTTGAACAGTCGTAGCTGTTTTTTCAATTTGTCTGTTATTTTGTCGAATAAAGTTGTCGCAAAGTGCCTAATCGGGGGAACAAGCCTCCTATACTTGAAAAGGGGGCAAATAATTATTACAAAATAAGGGACTTTCATATCAATCAATTCTTACCTGTAGTTCCATCTGCGTCTTCATATGAGCTGCTTGGAAGTACAAATACAACAGGGACCTGAGGTGAGGTTAAAGCCATCAGATCGTCAAACCTTTCATCCAGTCCCGGCTTCATGCTGTTTTTCTTCACTTTTAAGGATCCATCTTCCTCTGAGAAGTATGGTTGTAAGGCTGCAGACCCTAGCTGGTACACGGACACATCATGACATATGGTCGCAATCTGGATGAAAAAGGGAACGTTTTTGACAGCATTTGATCTTGTTCTAAGACTAAAAATGAAAAAAATATGAAATTCTGCAAGAATTGATCAATGTGGGGCAGAGAGACAATTACCATTCTGGTATAAGCAAATGATAGTAGATGAAGCAAGTCTGTAAGAATGGAAATGCGTTTACAGTATATTTAGCATGCTTACTGGGTGAAATGATCAACAAGAATGTGTTTACAGAATAAGTTCCTCATGCAAGAAAATAACCAATCATCATGATAGAAAATGCTTACCTTATATTTAGCATGCTTAATACTGGGTGAAATAATCTACAAGAATATATATACAGAATAAATTCCTGAAGCAAGGAATTAACCAAACAGCATGATAGAAAACACTAACCTTATCCGGCTTGACGATTCTCCACAGCAGGGCTTTGTGAAAAACAGTTAGATTTGCCAGGATGTTACCAGGAACTGGAGCCATAAGAACAGGGTTGTGCTATAAAGAAAACAATAATTGTGTTAAACTTCTTTTTGTAAACAAAACTACAGTCACTGCCAAAACAAATGAAACAAACAAAAAATTGATCTAAATATGAATGAATATGATGCAGGAAGTGTTTACAAAAATTATTAAACAAAGTTTCCATTGAGGTTGATAGCTAAAGTCCAAAAGTGACCCAGCGAGCAATTTTTTAAAGATAATTCGGATATTACTGGAAAAATTACTTGAAATGCTGTTTTGTTTAAACTATAGAGAAAGTCAGTTAGAGGGGCACAGTTTTTTGCCGTTGTGGATTTTGCTTTAATGGCTGTAGGAACTCCCCTTGAATTAATACTGAATGATGATATCTTATACAGAAGAGGTCAAAATGTTTCTTTTCCTTTGTTTTATTTAATTTTATTGATCAAAAAAAAAAAAAACCGCTCCCCATGCCACAGTCAGTGTGCAATGCTTTTTTTAGAAAAGGCTCACAATTCGACTGCCCAGACATGGCCAGTGATGTCATGCTACAATGCATATATACACAAAAGTGCATAGCATATATGCACTGAAGTATGACATCACTGGCCATGTCTGGGCAGTTGGAATTGTGAGCCTTCTCATAGTTTGTTTGGTTCAACGGCATCACAACAGTGATGGTCTAATCATGCCGAGAATTAGATTACGTCAAAGATGATAAGAGAATGGAAAGTTGGGTAGAGTTCAGTAGGTAGGTAGAAGTCTAGAGATGGTTTAGGACAAGATAAGTTAGATGTAGTTATAGTAGCAGGTGAAGGAAGGAGATGATTTTTTCTGGGGAGTTTTTACAGAAGATCTCCCGAATGGAGTTGAAGGGTTTGAGGAAGATCTGGGGTTGGTGAAGCAAGGACAGTCAATGAGGATGTGTTTGACTGTAAGGGACTCATGACAGTTATTGCAGAGAGGCGGGGGGAGTCAGTGAGAACACGTGAGGTGGGTGTGACCCATTCTGAGGCAAGTGAAGTAGACTTTACCTTTACGAGAGAAGTTGTGGGTAGTGCAGTTGATGGGAATGAAATGAGAATTAATGTTGGTAAAGTTTGTTTTCAGTGTGGGTGTTCCAATTTGATTGCCGGTGGTGACGGACATGGGAAACAATGAACTGTTTAATGTCAGCATGTGTTTTTGAAAAAGGGGTAGGGAGAGAATGAGAGATTGTTTGGCAGTCACGGCAGCTTTGTCATTGCCAGGGATACCCACTTGACTGGGTATCCATTAGAAACGGGATGCTTTTCTTGCATAGGGAGGGGGGGCGGGGGCGGTAAAAGGAGTTTATGAAGGATGAGGTAGGTGGTGGGGTTTTCCCATTTAAGGTTATGTAAGGAAGCAAGGAGAGAACTGGAGTCTGAAAAGATGGCAAAGTGGTTGAGGAGAAAGTCCTCACAGAAATTGCAGGCAAAAATGATGGCCTTCACCCAGCTGAAAAGATGGCCGAGTTGTTAGTTGCCTTTAAAATCACAATCAGGAGTTTATGGGTGAACTTCCTTGAGACAATTTTTTAGAAGTAGGGAATTTCTCATGTAAATAATTTACCCACAATACCAAGCATTAATAACACAAACTTCTATACACATGAGTAAACAAGCTTCAGATTTGTCTTTAGCATTATTCTGATGAAAAATCTACCACCAACTGCAAAACCTTGAACCAATGAGGTCACATGGAATAGCTAGGATATACAGGAATATACCACTGAAATTATTGTTTTAAAGATGTAGATTTTCCTCATGATAAAGACAATTTAAAAAAAGTAATACTCTTGGACAGTAACAATTTAATGCAATGGAAACAATTTGAAAACAACTTTTGTAATGTAGCCCAGCCCCAAACTGTATTTTCAAGAATGTTTAGATTCTTTGCATGTATTTCATGCCAAAAGTCAATTTCTATTTTCATCATTGTGTCCAAAATTTCCCCCACATTTTCAGAAAAGGAGTAAAAACACTTTCATTTAATTCTTAATTGTATCTTATGAAATAAAAAATCTGTTTAGCCAATATTTTACAGCACAATATGCATTGCAAAATCCTTTCATCATGTAAAGTTTGATTGAATTTAAACACTTGTTTCACATCCCTTTCACTCCTGGTGTAATTTCAGAATAATCTGTGCATATAACACATCTGCAGTAATACTTACCTGAAAATACTCTTTCCACTGGTTTTCATATTGCACTATACATCCGGTCAACCCATCAAATGCAGAAATTCTCTTTTCCAGACTGAAGCACCTCAACCAGGTCTAAAAAGGTAAAAACAAAAATGTCCAATGAGTGAGTTAGTGATAAAAACAATTAATGACTGTGATAAGGAGGATTAATGATCAAATTGATTAATGACTGTGATTAAGTATAAATAATGATAAAATTGATTAATGACTGGTAAAATAAAAACAGCTGGAATATTCAATTTGTATCATTTTAAGATTCAGTGCCTTTGTCCACAACAGCTCTCCAAGTTTCAGCGACAACCTTGAGAACCATCAGAGAAAGAAACAATGATAATATTTATGACCCACATGTATATACAAATGTTTTGCTCCTTTCCTGTAAAAAGTAACATTTCTAATTAGCCTTCCCACCCCATCCATATTTTTCTGTCAGGGGTTGCGGAGGTAGTTAGAGATTACCCTTGGGGTGTCAAACACAGATTGCCAAGTGGCATAGACACAATTGTAATGAGGACTTCCTGTACAGATCCGCAAATAACATTATATTATCATTTCCAGAAAGTAAAACAATCGTGTCATCATTGTTTGCCGAGTAGCAGATTTCTAAAACTTTTTAGAAGCAAAAAAAAATACAAAAAAAACAAACAATCAAACTAAATTTGTAGATTAATATGTTTTAGGGGTGCCACATCCCTGTCACCCAACCCGTACTATGAGATTTGTATCATAAATCTTTACTTTCTTTATCAATGTGGTTTAAGATGCTTTACTACTAAAGAACAACAATGGAAGAAACTCAAGACAATTAAAATAGTGTTGTAAAAAAATACCTTTAAATCGATCCAACTTGGCCTGTCACATGGCGCCCCATTCAATGGTGCTGCATCCTCATGTATTCCTTCTACAAATAAATTCCACTCATTCTCCTTCACCTCGCCATTCTTCTTCATCATTTCTATGGCAACCAATAAAATAACTAGTTTAGAATGCGGCAGAAACATCCCTTCCATCATTTTCCCATGGATGTACTTTGTCAGATTATTGACCAGTTCAATAGCTCTTGCTTTTGGCGCGGCAATGTTCGTCTCGTCCTTTTGCCTCAGTCGGATTCCTTGACTGAACCACTTTAAGAAAAATGGGAGGGGAACATGATAAAGTGGGTGGAGCTTAGAAACAGTCTGAATGACAGTGTATAATGAAGTACCACGTTCAGCCACTTGTAGGAAGGGACGTTGTTTGTCCAGGAGCTGGTTGCGTAGAGTGATACTTTCATGGAGGGTGGCTTCTGTTGTGAAGGTAATTTCTTGGTTTATCTGAAGAGCCTCAAGCATCTTTTCCTCATGTAGGATTCCATGTGAGAGATTGACTGTCATATCAAGTATCTCTTCCTAAAAGATGGAAGAACACAAAAATAATTCAAATCTTGGAAGTTTCTTTTAATATTGAATTGAGCATAATTTCTTTTTTCTAATATGAGGCACTCTCAGGAAAAATATGAAACCAGATAATAGTCTTTCAAATTTTTCTCATCAGTCAAGAATTATTTCCTCAAAAGTCAACTGTGAACTTTCAATTTTCCTACTTGAAATTGATATTAACAATTATATTTAGTTTCAGACAGTAATTCACTATGCTGTTTAACAACAATCTCAATGTTACAAAATGCTCAAAATCCCATAGAATCCTCTGCCATGAAATTACACACATAATCTGGAGTAACCCAAACTACAGTACAAAAGCTGTATCTTATAATAAGCTCCATTACAATAATTTATCTGAATAGCTAGGACTTGTGGGACTTAAAATCACTGAGTTTTCTATGGTGGATTTCTTCAATACTTCTAGCAGTAAGAAAAGGACATAATAAAATCAAACAAAATTTGACAGACTTAGAACTCACTTCCGCCTCAAGGAGATGTTTTTCCTGATCCCTGATGTCTACTCTGATGGATCTAAGTTGACTCCTGAATTCAGGTCTTTCTGATGACATCACATCCTCAATCAGGATATCCATCAGTCCTTGAGGACTGATACCCATCTCAATGACTGACACTTGTGCTATTGGTAGAGAAACAAATCCTTCGCCTGGAAGAGATAAAAGGGAGGTTGGAGAAGAAATATTAGGTGGTCTGATTAAAGGGAGTAAGATTATCTCATAAAATGTTATAATACCCTGCTGACCCCCACCCCCACACCACCCCTGCCCCTCTAAGGACAAAAGTCAAACACCATACACATCACTGCTAGCTTATGGGCACTAACAAAAACATTTACAAGCTGATTACATGATTGTCACTAACCTTAAAAAGCTGATTACATGATTGTCGCTTACCTTAAAAAGCTGATTACATGATTGTCGATTACCTTAAAAAGCTGATTACATGATTGTCGCTTACCTTAAAAAGCTGATTACATGATTGTTGCTTACCTTAAACAGATCTCCAAACCCCTTTCAACATCAATAGACTTTCTCTATGGATAGCAGGATAAGTTTGAAATCATGAACCATCCAAAAATTTCCCTAAAACATTTTACCTTCATAGCACAAGGTTTGATAATTCTATCTGAGAAAAACTTGTCCAATGGCACTGACCTCCAAATGTGTGGTCGTCCACAAGGAAAATTATATTGCTCTGAGAAAATATGCATATTAAAACAAAATGATTTTTTTTTTTTTCTTTTTCCAGGCAGTCAGACAAGTAATTTGTCATTATGACCTTTTACTCCTCTTCTTGAAGATTTACATAAGTCAATCTCACAACAAGAATGATTTCTTACCTTCAAAATCTAAAGGCACCGAAGAACACAGATACAGGGCAAACTTTGCATGGTACGGGTACTCCTTGTTCCCAATCAAAATCTTCTTTTCTCCATCCTCCCCAGCACATACATTCCTAAGTAAGACCTCTCTGAAGTGATCTCCCAGGGGTGCCCTCTCCATGTGGGTGATGACCAGGGTCAGTCCCATAAGCACGGCCTGACACAGTTTGGCTGTAAGGGATGGGTGGTCAGCTGGGGTCACAAGGAGGTCCAGTGGGGGTCTGGTGAACTCTTGGTGGATGGTAACCAGGGATAGTTTGTCCGTTTGTGGGCTGATGGACAGAAGGTCATACTCGGTATCTGTGTCCCCGAGTCTGGTTGTGCCACCTGATGGGGTTATTGTTTCAAAGCTAAAGAAATACAATATTAATGATTTTTTTTTATTTTTAGTCAAAATCAAATTTATCTTTGTGTAACACACAGCATATGTCACCTATCAAAATTAAGCAATAATAATCTCATCCTTTGTAAGATTATATTTCTGTTACTAACAAGTATTTTATTTTCTCACTCTGAATTTCAGTTTTTTTATAGCGGAATGTTTATCTAATATACATACATACTTTGGAGAAATCCTTGCTCATGTTTGGTTTACTGGACAAATACCCTCATATACAGTTGGTAGACATGATCAAAGAAATTTTGTGTTACTTTTACACTTTTTGAGATTTCTGATGTGATCAACAAGTTTGCGCACTTTTAACTGAAAATGGACTCTACCATATAAATGAAAATTCACGAAAATATTCCCTCATAACATACCCAGTGAGGGTGCGGGATGTTTCGAGATCTGTTGTGTCCTTGTAACTGCTGCTCATATCATCGCCTGACTGACTCATACCCGTTATTGCTCGTTCACTTCCTGATCTTTCATTTTCATCTATTTCCTCATCCTGAAAAACACAATTCAAACAAAAGAGAAGCTACTATGAATAAAATGGAATATACAGAGAATTGCTTTCTTAAATTAGCTGCAAAAACTCCTGAATACCTGTACTAGAAGACACACATCCAAATGTAATGTATGACAACAGTTACTTCTCACCTGATTGACATAGGACGTGGTTTTCAAGATAAATAATGTCCCCAACGTCCCCAAAACAAGGACAGTGAAATATACACAAGATTTGGACGAGCGGGAAAAAGCATTTGCATTGTTGTTCTTTGAAATTACAGTCATACATTACCAGCTTGGATCTTATTGTATCAGAGAGGAATTTTGTATTGTCGTAAAGAATAATAACATAATTGCCAATTAGAAACAAAGTTAACAGGTGACAACTGAAAGAGATTACCCCTATACTTTTATAGCCATCTACATTGCTAAGAGGTGCTGTGGCTCAGTGGTTGGGGAGTCATGTTGTATTCAAGAGGTACCGACTTCGATTCTCGTCATGAGCTCTGCATTGTGTCCTTGAGCAAGACACTTTACTCCACTTGCTTTAGTCCACTCAGCTGTAACATGAGTACCAGCACTGCTGGGGAGTTAATCTGTGATGGACTGGCGTCCCGTCCAGGGGTAGTCTTGTACTCTCATCCGCTTGCACCATGGAAACCGGGGATAAGCACCGGCCCTATAAGCCTAATGGCTTGGAAGGATTTAGCTTTTAATATTGCTAAGAATATGCAAACTGGGAGCAATGTGTCTGCCCATATGGTTTGACAGTGATTGTTCAAATTACCGTATTCGACATAGTCCATGCCCCTGCTCTAATAAGCGCCCACCCAACATTTTTTGACTGATAACATAATTGAATTATTTATTTAATTGTTTGTTTGATGAGGGCTTAACGGTACAACAACAGCAAGGGTCAAATTGTGCCCGAGAGATTAGATCGTTCCAGAGGTAGAAAGAAAAAAAAAACAGTGGGAAATTGAGGAAAACACAAGAAACAAATGCCAGAAAGCTGGGATCGAGAGAGGAGGTGCATAGGTGAAAAAAAAAAATAGATTAATTAAAAAAAATATTTGTTTATTTTGCATCTGACGCTAACAATGTTTTTTTGTGGTTGTTATTGTCAGATTGTGACGCTACAATAGAACCAGTGCTCACAAAGCAGATCAAATAACACATGTGTTGTATGCGGCCTTGGAGCACGGGTATCAACAGGAAGAAGCTTTGGGCCTAAAAAATGCTGCAATTCTTCTTTCATCCCAGGCGCTTATTATGTCGAATACGGTATTGAAATAAGGAAGATTTCTAAAGGTATGGACTTCCAAATAGTGGTTTGATTTGACTGACATAATTCAGCATACAGTGGTCAACGAAAAATACCTCTACTATAATTCTGTGCGAATTACTTACGTAATGTATTTCTATGGAAAACGTTTTATTTTTCTCATATTAAGAATGTTAGAAGCATGAGCAGAGGGGAAAAGTATGCTCTTTTAAAGTGCATTTTATACCCAATAGAGGGATTTCATCACGTGAGTCTAACTCAACTGGGAGCCATATTGCAGGGCAGAGCTTTGTGCATTGAATATTTCACACGTCTGATCTTCACCCAGCTCAGTCACATCACACAAACAGATTATAAAACACGTGCTAGCAAGCGCTGGTAATAAAAACACGTGCTGGGCATGTAAACACACGTTGGTTTAAATAAACTAGCCAGGTGAATTAATTTTTAATACAAAATGTTATTTTAGAGAAAAAAATTACCCTCCAAGTACTTAAAGTAAACCTATTCAGTGGATTTTAAAGACGTCTATTACTTAGTGCAACCAATGGCACAGCAAGATTCCGGCATACTACTTACAAAAACAATCTTATATAACAACATGCAAACATATGCAAGTGTACAGCAGATGAAAGTCTGTCCTACAAAATGGCAATGTAAACAAAGTCATGTGACCTCATGACGTCAGCTGAAACGTCCTTATAATATAAAAAAGACTGAGGTAATTCATTTCCAAAGAAATACAAATAAAACTCATGGAAAGTCCACCTAGCTACATGACTTGTCTTTCTCCTTTAAAAATTGTTCCAGCAAATCATAACCACAAACTTAATGTAGCAAATAATAAGAAGACTTATCCTAATTAAAACAACCACTCAACCACACAATAAGGACTTCATCCATTGCTAATATGATACTTACTGTAACACCAATTTCCACAATAACCCAGGACCAACAGGAGAACAAATATAATACAGCCATGGCCCATTGATAAGGGAAATTGATCCTAATTACTTGTGGTTTTCAGAATAAAGAAAATAAAGGGGAAAAGTCTGACCCCACCTGCTTATATATCAGGTCAGGTCTGACTATTTGATATTTTGAGGAGCATAACAAATAATGTATGACATTAACGCATGTCACTTTTGAACACACTGTGGGAATCTTTGAAATACAATCACTCCTAAACCTAATGCGATACCAACATCTTTTTTTCTTCTTCACTAACCCGTTTCTTTAATTGCCCTTGTACATATATAAATTCACATACAAAATTAAAATGAGAGAAATCATAGAAACATTCCTTTCAAGTTCATTGTCCATTAAAAATACAGACTGACCTCCTTCACATCCGTAGACTCTGTTGTATCAATCTCAACCAAAGCCTGGTCCATTTCCTCCTCAAAATAAACGTCTTTACCGATGTGAAAACTGACCAGTTCCTCCTTTTGTAGAATCTTGACCCAAGTCATGACCTGGTCATTTGGGTCAATTAGAAGTGGCCAATGACGTTTCTGCGCTATGGTGCATGCTCGAATGAAAAGAGCGTTTTGGAGTGAGAATTTGTCTTGTGGTAAATCAAGCTCCTTCCACTTTCTTAATTCCTCGGCAGAACTTAAAATTGCTGATGACAAAAGATGGAACAGATTAAATGACAACATGTTAGCTATTAGTTAGGGGTTCATAAAAAACACAGCTTTCCCCGCAGTCCGTTTACCATGGGATAATCAAGCTCCTTTAGCTAACAAGTCGATAGCCGATTCTGCGAGGGAGATCAACAGTACATCAACCCCAGGAAGAGGGACGAAAAGGAAAGTTGTAAGTCTATGAACCCTGTTCATGCACTTGTTCATATTTGAAATTCAAGCTTAAAACAGTCAACAAACAGATGCAATATTTTCCTTTAAAAGTTAGAAAATCAAAAATAGAATTAAACACTTAAATGGTAACTTCCCTACAAAAAAGTAGAACCCTGTATCAATTTAACAATGTATGTTTGTCACAAGATAATGTACGCTGCAAATTAGGAGTGTGTCCCTTCTCATCTAATCACAATTCAAAAAAGACAAAAAAAAGCTTAGATGTGCATGAATGTAAAATAGGTGATACTAGATTTCTTAATTTTATCATATTAACAAATATGTGTGATAAAAACAATGGACATCACGATATTAATTACGATCCTGTGTATTATGGAAATGAGTCAATTCTCATATAAACTTAATTGTTTTGGATATCAAATGAGACAAGAAGTATCAATAGGCCAGGAGTCATACATTTGGGAGGAAGGGGGACTAACAGCCCCTATTTTTCAGCAAATTATTATGATTTTGATATCAACTTTCCCTCATACAGTAGGCACTTTTCATATTTCTCCACACATTCACACTCTGTACAGCCAGAATTGCATGAACACCAAATCTTTCACCAAACCTGAAAGCTATACAAAAAACAATTCCCAAAAATGTTTTCTGAAATTTTCCTTATATTTTTCCTCACAGATCAAGTAATTTCTCCAAGCACTGCTCTCATTTTTGCACATTTGTGCAGGTCTGCCTACAGCTAACACATATACCGATCATTCACTAGCTTAATTTCAGCACATAGGTATCTGAACATAAAATAAACCTTCCTCACCGTCAACAGAGAAGTGATCTCTTATAGGAATAATGCTCATATGATCATGATCATTTGCACCCATCTCAAAATGGAATCTTCCACTTTCACACACTTTAAGCCAATCAGCTTGGAGATTCTCTCTGTTGGATTGCCCCAACGGGCCATGGTAGGTGGCGCATGCAGCTGTAATCAGGGCATCACCAGCCGATGTTGACAGGTTATTTTCTGCAAGTTGAAGGGATGCTTGCCAGTTGCTATGCTGTGTGGTCATGTTGAGCATTAGGTGTGATGCATGTGCTATCTTGCTTGCCAAATTCTGGAATAAAGAGAATACAAAATACAAATCTCACAGTTAGGTACACAGGTACCACATGTTAAAGCTCTGTGGATGTAGGTGCAAGGGTACCACATGTTAAAGCTCTGTGGATGTAGGTACAAGGGTACCACATCTTAAAGCTCGGTGGATGTAGGTACACGGGTACCACATGTTAAAGCTCTGTGGATGTAGGTACACGGGTACCACATGTTAAAGCTCTGTGGATGTGGGTACATGGGTACCATATGTTAAAGCTTGGTGGATGTAGGTACAAGGGTACCACATGTTAAAGCTCGGTGGATGTAGGTACATGGGTACCATATGTTAAAGCTCGGTGGATGTAGGTACATGGGTACTACATGTTAAAGCTCTGTGGATGTAGGCACATGGGTACCACATGTTAAAGCTCTGTGGATGTAGGTACAAGGGTACCACATGTTAAAGCTCTGTGGATGTAGGTACACGGGTACCACATGGTAAAGCTCTGTGGATATAGGTACAAGGGTACCACATCAGATTTATATTAAATGTATATGGACTTATACTGAGAGCTAAAGAACCCATCAAGCTTTCAATTCTGGGTGGAATTTTTTAAATAGCCATTTTAGTTTCCGAGTTATGTAGGTTCAAAATTTTAAGCATTTTCAATGTAAGTTTATTTTCACACCTCAAAAGCTTTATGTAGACTAATTCTTTAAATTTCGATCTTAAAAATCAATTGAAAGAAAAAGAAGAGAAAGTCAAATCCTGCTAGATTTACATTGGGGAGGGGGCATGGTTAAGACTCAATATTTTTTTGTCAGATTTCGCTATACCCAAATAATTGTGACAGAATTATGACAGACAATAAAAAATCAAAGGAATTATATAAAAAAATACAAAATTCTGCCAGGTCATATATTTGCATGTTAACGGCCTCAATTTAAACAAGTCATAAAATGGTCAATTTTCAATTTATTTTGATGCAATTGCTTGCCATCATGGTTTTTAAAAGATTTTATAGCAATTCAGCCAATATTGTTGCTACTGTACATGTCCATTTAACACAACTATGAGAAAGAAGAGGAAGAAAGTCATTGATATCTTCTCTCAATTCAATCATTTGTCGATGTAATGGTTGGTAAGGAATTGGTTAAATTAAGTCTCAAAACATGACAGGACATGATGGCTTTCAACAGGATGATATTATAGAGAATCAAAATCAAGAAGGCATGGAAAAAGCTGGAAAATGATCATCTTTTAAATTCAATTCTGACAACTTTTTCTTTGTTTGTGTAATGATTTTAATGCCCTCTGAGGCAAATCAGGGTTTTATGTGCAAGTAATGTCACACATGCCAAAAAGTTTATCTTTAAGCCTATCCGCACCCGACACCTGAGTTAATCCTGAAAACTCAGGTATGACAATAACCAACCCGACTTCCTGTTTAGTGTATTGTTTCCACTCTAAACAATGATTGCTTATCTGCCATTCCCGTGCAAACCACAGCCAAGTCGCCCAAGGCTATTTGTGTGTATAAGATTACACAAAGCCAGAGCTGAATAATCAAGGCACTTTTGTGATTGAATTCACTCATGTGTGTTAGGTGTCTTAGTGGGAGAAAATTGTCTTCAAGCTGGTAATAAGAATAAATGTGTAAAATATGCCTGAGGTGATAGGGGCATTAACTGTAAATAATTGACGGACCATTTCTTTTTAGGAAAGATATTGCTTCATGCAGCACAGAATGCAAAAACTATACTAAAACTTCTCATGCAAAGTAGCTAATAGCTGCTCCTAGTTATCTCTTAGCAGCCTGCAGAAACTGACCTTCATGGCTTTGTCAAGATTCTGCACATGAATCAAGCTATCCTTGTGCTGCCGCATCTTCTCCTCCAGGAGCCCTCTCACATCCTGAGCTTTGACTCTCTTCTCACCGAGATGACTTTGTGCCTGACAAGAATCAATCAATCAATTAATTAATTAATCAATCAAATTAATACACAAGAAAACTTTATATTATCTTACCCCATGTTAGAATTAGATTAAATAAAAAAAAATATAAAAAAACATAAACATATATATTTGGTTTATATAGCGCCCTTTGCCAAGGCCTCAAAGCCCTGAACCCAATTGTCACCAGTCAAGTTCTCCAGCTGCTGACGAGTCGGGCACAGGAACTTGGGCTTTGACTGCTGGGAAGGAATTAAATGAATACTGCGTTTTCATGCTTCTCTTCTCAAATAGTGTTTAGAGAAGCAGGCAGGAGGTGCCTTATCCCAAAGGCTGGATGAGGAGCAGGTGATGTAGGCAACTCAATGTCACGCAGATCTATCTTTTGGCTGTGGAAAAACCTCCTAGTTGAATCTCCTGAAACTCAAACTTGGAATTTCGGCATCCCAGTCATGCACCCTACCAACTGAGCTACATAACTTCCTTATGATTATATAGAAATGTTACAAACAGTTGTAGGTGTGTAAAGTGGGTCAATTGCTTTTTGGTTACAAAATAATGGTCATATGCTACCTAGAGTTTTACTTCATTCAAAGCAATCAAGCTCAAACTGCAGATTATGTGAAAGTAATTCAAGTTTTATTTTCATAAATTCAAAATAAAATCTAACTGGGTTCAAAAAGGTGTTCAAATGACAAGATAACAATACTCCCCAAAACAAATTTCTTTTATATGCCATTTTTAGCTGAACACATCACTTTAATTTTTTTATGTAAAGTTATTTTAAAGCATTTTGTTCAATTACTTTTCCATACTATCCTCCATCATATATCTGATAACCATGGTTGACCACGCACAGCACACACCGTCCAAGATATTAAACTGTATCTAGAAAAATTATATACTTTAATTGCAAATGATCTACCTCATGCAGTTTCCCCTCTGCTTCTTCCACCATCATAATCTTCGGCCTCATGTTGCGATGGATTACAGCATATGCATACACGGCATGAACCCACATGCAAAGAGAGGCAGCTGCTTCGCTTGACATCTTGACATGGTCCGGTGTAAACGCTGGGTCTTGAATGAACAGGACGTTGAGTTTGTGAAAAATATCCTCGGCCATGTTAGCTTTGTCATAGAATTCCAGTTCTTGGAAGAAGTTGTCTCGATTGATAAGAAGTTTGCCGTGTTGCCAGCTGTGTGTTTAATAAATTAGGCAATGTATGATGTAAAAATTGATTCCATAAGAATTCTTTGCATAGATGTTGTAAATTTTTTCAGTATTTCAACAATATGAATAGGCATTGCAGTGAAACATTACATTATATGTAATTATAAAATGACTATGTAAGGTTTTATAGAAATCGGCCTTGTTTTGACCATGGCAACTGGGCATTATATACGTGGAATGCCCTGCGATGGTGCTAAGGTAATACTGTATTCTGCTCGGACTGATTCATTTTAGTTTTGGAGCGGTGTTTTAAATTATATTACGTAATAGATATTACGTCACAACCATAATAACAGTACTGTACAGTAGACTTCTTTGACCTTGGCAAAGTGTTGTTGTTTGTGTACACAACAACAGCTGCAGCACATCTGTACATATTTAAAGATATAAATTGTTTCTTTGTGATTGGTTATTTATTCACCAACGCTGACATTGTTATGTTGCGTACCAACAAATTATAATATTTAATGAATATTCATAGCAATTACTTCTTTTAAAAAAATCAAATCTGCTCAATCCCTTAAACAATTCCACACCTTGCTTAAAACTCACTTACTTAATTGTGCTTTCAAGTCCTCTTCATAATTTCCTTGTTCTTTGTTTTCTTTATATTTCATACTTAATTATTTACACATTTGTATTTATTTTCTTTATATGCATATTTTGTAAGGCACATTAGAATAAGTTATTTAGATAATGCGCCATATAAGTGTAATAAACTTAAACTTAATATTTCCATAGTTTGTTTCATTCTTTTGTCATATGGTAATGGTTAATGCTGTTTCAATTAATAACATATTGTTCTATACAATTCAGTATTAAAAATCAAATTTCTTTGTTGTCAGTAATATTTTAATTTAATGTTTAATTGCTATTTGATTTGTGCTCACCCCTTTTTGGTAATGGAATGTTCCATTGATATGAATTATTCACAATATTAGTTTATTTTATTGATGGGTTTGTTGTTTAAAAGTTATCAAAATAAAGGTGTTTTTATTCAAAAATCGATATCTAGATTTTGTTTTTAAGAGTTTTATAGTAAAAGTAATAGTTATTTTATCAAAATGTTCTGGCATCTTGTTTATATTCTCCTATAATGCCTCAGTCAAAGGATTTTGCCTTCAGAATGGCCCTCCTAAATTCAGGACATTCCACTCAGACAAAGTCCTGTGACGCATGCATTATAGGAGAATATAAACACAATGATAGAACATTAATCTGTAAATATGGAAAGGGTTCACCAAGAATTTCTTTACAATCCCTGACAACATTCAAAAAAATGTGTTGCTTTGTAGTGACTGTCTCCTTTTCACCTATCTATAAACTTTGGTTTTGAATTCACAGAAAAGCAATGCAGACACAAAACAATCAACCTCTTAACCACTGGAGATATCAGGAAAGTAGTCAAACAGAATCTTGTAAAAGTAATTATAATTTTCCACCTAAAGAAAGTTTGAAGACAAATAATTCAAACAGTAAAAAAGTTAAATAAATTTCCTTTAAAATACATTAACAATTGTAAAGAATGTGAGGATGGGAGCACTATCCTTCCACAGTAGACTCACTACACCAGTCGTTTATACACCTGCTTTAAACCTGAATATCTTCTTAACAGTATAAGATATTAAAGTAGTTTCTTAACTGTTTGATTTACATTTCAGTCCTCTTTCATATAAGATAAACTTGCTTGACCACTGAGGTAATGATTTAAACAAAAACATTTTTCAATAATTTAGAAAGTGTTAATTTATTTACAAAGCAATACATACTCCTAAATTAGACTTGCTGCACAAGTCGCTTTGAAGTGTGAGGACTCTTACATGGAATAATCTATCAGCATGGCTTATTTAGCCACTTTGTTTCTTTTAATTGTCATATTTCATACAAATCCACAAGAAAAACCTTGGGAATAACAAAAGGACATGTACTTACTCATATGGTTCCCTGGGGAAAACTAAGAGCAACTTTGTTTCTTTTAATTGCATTCACTCCACAAGAAAAACTTTGACATGACTTACCCTAGGGAGGAGTAGAAGATGGGCTGGCAAGCAAAGTGTGCCCTGTAGCTCTTGATCTCATCGATGTCGCTGGCATGAAGGCTGCGCAATGCGTGCAGTGCTGCCTCGTATACAGGGTTCACCTGTACAAATACAAAGATTTCAAAGGAATGATACTCATAATGAAGCAGTTATACTGTACATGTCGGGTATGATAGAGGATTTGCATGTGACTTCATGCGGTGGCAATTGGTTTAAACCAAAGATAAGTTATACATAAAATACCTATTGAACATATTCCCGGATTGGTTCAGGGGTCAAGGAATTTGATCTTTTATGAAAGAGGACTTCAAAAGAAGCAAAATAGTGAAGAAAGTATTCAAAAATCTTATTCCGATATAAAGGAGATATCTAAGTTTGAAGTTTGGTATCATTTGTGTGGAAACGACTGAAATCAGACAAGTTATGATGTCATAGCCTCAGATTCCTCCGTCTTTATGTATTCTATTATATCTTGTCCTGTGATTTTATCCTGTGGCTTAAAAACCATGGGATATGTCAAAAAAGTATTAAAATTGAATCTAGGAGGGTATTTAACATACCACCTTAAGAAAGTTCGAGGAACATTAACAAGTGTTAAGAATGTGAGGATGAGGACACCAACTTTCCATAGTAGATTTACTACACCAGTCATCCTGCTTAGATTTAAAACATCTTTTGATAAAGTTAGAAATTGCCATGTGTCCATTGACCTTTATTAAGAATATATATAAAAACCATCATGAGCAAATTCAAAATGATTCAAAACAGAAAAAAAATGACTAAATTATAATTGTTTAATTTAATATTTTTAAAGAATGACTAAATTATAAAAAAATTAATTTAATTTGTACATATATCTATTTTCATTTTAAAGAAACCCTGATCTGGTGATTGAATGAACACTATCACCATCAACCACACTTGGACTTCATCTATTAGGATTGATTTAGTGGTCAGGACCAAAAGTAGTACAATATCATTTATTTGAAATTGAGGTTTTCAAATTAAGGGGGAAAAAACTTATATATCAGATCGGGTCTAACTGTTTGAAATTTTAAGAAGATATATCTGTTAAGGAGATATTTAAGTTTAAAATTTGACATCATTTGTGTAGAAGTTACTTAAATCAGACTGGTTGTGATGTCACTGCCTCAGATTCCTCAGTCTTTGTGTATTCTATTTTGTCCTCCAATTTTGTTGCTTGAAAACCATTGGATATGTCAGGCAGGAGAGTAATCAAACAGAATCTTGTAATAGTAATTATAATTTACCACCTGAAGAAAGTTTGAGGCAAAATAATTCAAATAGTCAAAAAAGTTAAATAAATTTTCTTTAAATACATTAACAATTGTTAAGAATGCAAGGATCAGTGCGCCAACCTTCCATAATAGACTAACTACACCAGTCATTTCATACATATAAGACAGCTTTAAACTTGAATATCTCCTTAATGGAATAAGCATTGAAGTAGTTTCTTCACCATTTTGTTTCTTTTGAAGTCCTCTTTCATATAGAATAAACTTGCTTGACCACTGAGATTTTTTTTCCCTTTTTATTAAGTCCTCTTCCATAAATGGACTTGGTTGACCACTGAACTAATCCTTATGTGTACCAAGCATGGAGGGTATAGTATTCATTCAATCACCAGTCAGGGGTTTTCCTTTAATACTATGTCGTAATTAAAGAAGACATAAAAAGGGAGGTACACAAGTGACATTATTTTTTATACAACATTAGAAAACCAAAAGGAAAATCTATCGGGAAGTTTTCAAAGAGCAGAACAAATAATGCAAGTCATAATAAATTAATAATCTAAGAATACTAAATGGCTCACAAATAGTAAGCCATAGATAAAAAATCCTCATTACCAAAAAGAGATATATTTGTCATACCTTATCTAACTCTGCTTGGGCCTGTTTCTTCATGTCATTCAAGGGCTTTTGCATATTCATGATCTCAGACTCATCCTCCTGACAATAACCTTTGGCCTCTGCAAACTCCCTCTGACATTCCTCAACCTCCAGCTGTCTCTGCTCTGAGATCTCCACGGCCAGCTGGTACTGGGGCTGCAAGGAATGCAGCTCCTTCTCATAGTTCTGGATGGTGTTCAGGGAGTCATTGATTTTATTCAGAGCTGACTGGTACTTGATGATGGTGCTCTGTATGAGACCAAAATTAAAGTTAAAGTCATGTCAATTATACTTTTATTACAAAAAGGAGATTTGGTTTGACCACCTTGAATTCAGGTGAGAACAATTTTCACTTGTTATAGCAATAATTCAAATTGAGTGTCACCATCACCACCATTATATCATCACCTATACATAAGCATCACCAATATCATCATCCCACCATCTGCACATCATCACCACCATAATCACATCATTATACTATCATCATTATCAATACACATAATAATCACCAATATCATCATTCCCACCATCTGCACATCATCACCACCATAATCACATCATTATACTATAATATTCATCATCATCATCATACCATCACCAATATCACCATCCCATCATCATCACCATAATCACATTATCATCAGCACCATTATCATCACCCCACCATCATCATAATCATAATCAAATCATCTCCATGACCATCAGCATCACCACCACACAATCACCAACATCATAACAATCACCATCATCATCAAGGCCCCACCACCTCCAAAATCAACATCACCATTTCCATCATTATTCATACCACCATTTCCATCTTTATAATACCATCATTATCATATCACCATTTCCATCATTATCATATCACGAGAGGAACCAATTTAAAATCTACAAGTTACAATGTTTTTCACAACACAACAAAAACAATGTCTTTTTTTGTTGTGGAGTCTAAATTACTCTTGCAGTTCAAAATTCATTGTGATTCTCACAGCACCAATGAGGGCCTTAAAATTCATTGTGATTCTCACAGCACCAATAAGAGCCTTAAAATTCATTGTGATTCTCACAGTACCAACGAAAGCCTTAAAATTTATTGTGATTCTCACAGCACCAACGAGGGCCTTAAAATTCTCTGTGATTCTCACAGCACCAACAAGGGCCTCAAAATTCATTGTGATTCTCACAGTACCAACGAGGGCCTTAAAATTCATTGTGATTCTCACAGCACCATTGAGGGCCTTTAAATTCATTGTGATTCTCACAGCACCAACAAGGGCCTTAAAATTCATTGTGATTCTCACAGCACTAACTTGGGCCTTAATATTCATTGTGATTCTCACAGCACCATTGAGGGCCTTAAAATTCATTGTGATTCTCACAGTACCAATTAGGGCCTTAAAATTCATTGTGATTCTAACAGCACCAACGAGGGCCTTAAAATTCATTGTGATTCCTCACAGCACCAACGAGGGCCTTAAAATTCATTGTGATTCTTACAGCACCAGCGAGGGCCTTAAAGGGTATGATATGGTCCTTAAATGCAAAAGCCCAGAAATGAGTGGAAGTGGCTGTCCAAGAAAAACAGGTAAATCATCATCATTAACCTCATCCTCATCAATGACTAGTCAAGATCATAACATTTGCATAAACATACAAATCAAATCAAAACTTCCTTACCTTTTCCTCTTTGACGATCTTCCAGGTTAAGCTTTTGAACAGGTCAATGAAATCCAAGTAAGTGGACGGACTGAACATGTCAATGTGCTTAAGATAATGTCCTCTGACCGCCTGAATGGATGACATGTGGATGTACGCCAAAGCTTGACAGATGCTGGAAAAATATGACTGGTCCGACTGTTCATGAAGGGGTGGTGGAATAAGCTATTTGCAAGAAAAGATGTAATTTTGATGAACTGACATTAGTCAAAACTTCTTACAATAAGCATTGACACCAACTTCAAAACTATGCTCTGTGATGAAAGATAATAGGCTTTGGTATCTATATAAACTACAATCTTGGATAAAACTCGTTGCAGCACTTTGTGATAATGTATAGTGCCTTGATGAATCCTCTTGTTTATTCTACATTAATCAAGATTTGTAAATCATACATGATAATTTATTTATTCTTTAATCCATATTCTCACTTGTAATTGACAATTTGTTAAATTTGTGTTTGTTTGTTTGATGAGGGCTTAATGACAACGAGAAAAAGACAGATCAAGTAGTAGGAAGGAAAGGAAACAGGGGAGAAGAGAGTACAAGAACAAAAAGTCAGAAAGTTGGGAAATCATGGGTGAAAAAAGACAAAGTAGAGAGAGGGGGTGGAAGAGGAAAACTAAATATGATTGTAGTGGAAAGCATGATGAAGGAAGGAGATAATTTTATCCAGAAGGTTTTTCTGGGAAAACTCAGCAATTGAGTTGTGGGGAGAGAGAGAAGCTCTGGGAAAATTGTACAGAGGGCAAGCAAAGAAACTTGTTGGACTGTGAGGGTGCAATGGCAATTTTGCAGAGGGGTTTGGGAAGCCAATAAGGAGGTGGGAGTGAGTCAGGTGGGTGTGACCTATTCTAAACGGTTAATATGAACATTGTTGACACAAGAGAGTTTGTTGATGGTGGGTTTGATCAGAATGATTACATTTTTAAGACATTGGCATAATTTCCTTCATGCCTTCAGTGTCCCCAAAATGTTTCTACACATCTCCCCTCCCTCCCCCACCCAAATCAATGTTGACCATTGTTAAAATTTGTTTCTCGAAAGACAGTGACTTTGAAGTTATTCTCTGTGATGAAAGATATAAAGCTTTGGTGTCTTCTTGAAAAATTTAGATAAACTACAATCTTGGGCAGAACCCGTTGGAGCACTATGTGAAATTTTTACTGCTTTTATGAATCTCACTTTTTATTCTATATCATGCAACATTTATAAATCATAAATGATAATGAATTGTTTTTCGATCCATATTCTCATTTACAATTAGTAATTTGTTTAATTTTTACAACATTGGCATAATTTCCTTCATGCCTCCCCCAATCCATTTCAATGTTGACCATCTTTAATGTTTGTTTTTCAAAGAAATTCTCACCTTTCCTGTGTACTGGTCCGCAGTTGGCATCTGCAGCCATTGCTCTGCAATGTTAGCATAAGCTTCCTGGCTCCATGGTTTATAGACGTCCACGCAAACAGCAGACTGCAGTATAGCTGGGAATCTTTGGAGGGTCCTCCACATGGAGGGTAAACAACCATCTGAATACAGCATGTGAAAGAAAAGGATGCATATGTGCATGAAGAAAATGACCAACATAATTTGATGGAGAATTTAGTGGTACATGTATTGGTTGTAAGCTAAAAGTTCTGAGAAAATATGGTAATGACAACTAATTAATTATGAGCATTATTAAATTACATAAGTTCCTTGAAATGAGCAGCAAAAAACATGTCTCAAAATAAGGTACATGGACATAAAACCCTACGATTGTATTCTGTACACATGTTCAAAGGATTAGATCAGTGGTCAAGCAAGTTGATCTCATGAACTCAAAAGAAAAAAATGGTGAAGAAAACATTCAAAAATCTTTTTCTGTTGATGTTTAAATATTTGTCGTATCTGTGAAGGAATGGCTGGTGTAGTAAATCTACTATGAAAGATTGGTGCTCTTATCCTCACATTCTTACCAAATGTTATAGAATTTATATGGAGTAATTGCATTGTTATGGATCCGTGCATTAAACTCCCGTAATGCACAACCTTGAGTATTTGGTTTAGTCCATTTTTATAACAAGAGAATTTCTTAACAAAGTGAAAAAATATATGTAAACTTTTCTCATTTTTCATTCTTTTTTGTTGTTTTTTATGCAGTTTAAACAATCTAAAATGGAAATTTTATAAAAAAAGATTAAAGTTTTGGCATTGTGTCACTCATGAATGACCCTCCTAAAATTGGGATATTCTACTCCGAGCAAAGTCCTTTGCCCCGTGCATTAAATATGCATATAAACACTATGCTTCAACATAAATCTTTAATTAATGTATTTTACAGAAAATGTATTTCAATTTTGTACTATTTTAATCCTTTTTCATCCTCCAATTGATCATGGCCACTTTTCCCTCAGATTATAACGATTCGGTGAAACAATATGTAATGCTGCCACCAGTTGTTCCCATGCCACTGCAGCGTGCCTCAGTTGGCTCACACCTTGTCCACTACACAGTCACATTCCTGACCCCTAAAAACTTGGGCCAATCTGTCCCACGTTGTGTACTAGCTGGAAGACCATCAATTAAGGCATGCAGCAACCCGCCTTGTCTGATTACATGACCGCTCCAAGCTGCTTTCCTCTGCAACACCTCATCACAAGTAAGACACCATCGACCAGTTATTATTTCTGCCAAGCTATCATTGGTAATCTGACCATTTGATGCCCGACAGCTTTCTCCAAATTGTTCTGCCAAATGCATCATATCGTTTAATATCTACTGACTTCAGTGTTGTGGAGCTGTAAAGTGTTTTGGCTAAAATCAGGGAAAACAAGTTCAATTTTGGTGTCCAGTGAAATCCGTAAAGAGTCTAAATAGATTTGCATTTCCGCAGTGCAGCCTTGCCCATTCCAATACGTAAATGCACCTCCTGACTGTCATTAAAATTAGGTGTGATGGTAGTGGTGAAGATACTGAAAGTTGCTCACGAGAGGAATTAAAACACCATTGTAAGTGATAGTGTTATTATTATCCAACATAGTAGGTTCAATGACCATGTACACTGTCTAATCAGGGTGAATGAAGAGACCATAATCCTTCGATATGACGCCTAGAATGGAGAGCATATTTTCAGCATCTTCCCGACTGAGGCTCAGCAGCTCAAGATGATCAGCATAGCGGATTTCCTTGTGGGATTTACCCCTCCACATCGGGTGCACGGATGTGACTTGTGAGTTCGTACCACTCACGCATCAAAGACTCAGTGTACAAGCTGGATAAAGTTGGTGACAATGGGCAGCCTTGGCGCACACCAAAAGGTGTCTAAACCTCATCTGTTTCTTCAGGTGGTAAATTGTAATTACCCCTAGTAGATAAGTTGGTGACAATGGGCAGCCTTGGCGCACACCAAGAAGTGTCTAAAACTCATCTGTTTCTTCAGGTGGTAAATTATAATTACCCGTAGTAGATTCTCTGCTTTACTGACATGCTTAATGTTTTTAAACAACAAAATTGCAGGACAAAATATGATAGAATACAAAAGGACTTTGAGGAATCTGAGGCTGTGATGTCACAACTAGCATGATTTCAGTCATTTCTACACAAATGATACCAAACTTTAAACTTAAATATCTCCTTAACGGAATAAGATTTCTGAATGCTTTCTTTACCACTTTTGTTTCTTTTAAAGTCCTCTTTCATATGAAATAGACTTGCTTGACCCCTGAACTAATCCTTTAATCACATATTACAGATATATTTTTTGTGCTCCTGTCCAAAGTTTTAATTAGATTGTAACAATATATATTTTTGCTAGCATTCTTATGTCATTGTCCTGTCAAAACTAACATATTAAATTCCTCTGCAATTATACTAATTCTTCTGCTCTTCCATGGAAAGTTAACAATCAACTTAAGAATTATCATTACTTTACTTACTACTGATCCAGAGTAAATTGAACTACACCGTTCTGGTACTTAAAAATTGAACTGGAGACTAAATGGATAGATGCTCTATTTGTTAACCCTGCATTTTCAATTTCTCCTTAACCCATCGTGTAAACATACAAGCTTTACTGAGATACTTTTCAAACAAAAAGAAGTTGAGATCTATTGTATGGTAAATAATTTTCCGTAATTGATGAAACTTGTGTTGTCTACATATGAAACTCATCCAAGAGATACTAAAGGAAAGTGTAAATAGAAAAACAAGAAAATAGAATGAACATCAAATATAATAACAAACATATCCAAGTGTGAATATATGGAAAAATTCCTAGAAGAGTGGTAAATTCCTATATTAAGGAATTTCATTAATAATTTTGAATTGATTCTGTTTTGATATCTTCATTAAGCAATTCAATATGATCAAATATTTAGATATGCATCCAATTTAAATTTCAGACCAAATGCAATTTTTGTGCAAAACCGCAAAATATTGTCAGATTTTTTCCTAATACTGTGCTATGTTATACTAGGATTTTTCTGGTATACCTTGACAATCAAGGGTGACGATAACA
Organism: Chiridota heheva; assembly: GCA_020152595.1. Lineage (NCBI taxonomy): Eukaryota > Metazoa > Echinodermata > Holothuroidea > Apodida > Chiridotidae > Chiridota > Chiridota heheva. The sequence continues at coordinate 2,599,291 of JAIGNY010001194.1, forward strand.
TGGAGATAGGTCTGAACTCTTCTCAGGTATTTTTCAATGGCTGCCTCTGCCCTGGACCCTCTGGTTGGTTTGGCCCCTGGTAACATCTGTCCCACAATATGATCTAAGCTCCTCTTGTGTGTACAGCCCTGGACATGTTCCTTGAAGAAAAAATAACAAAAGATATGAAAACAAGGTTTCTTATACTATGATTTGAGATCTCTTTTGCACAAAATGTTCATCATGCCATATCTCGTTATACAATACTAATGTTATGCACGAATAAGGTGGAGAGCTAATTTTGAAGAAGTATTCTTGTGAATTTTCATTAAAATATGTACATTAAGTCTAAACCTCGCAATACAATCTATGTCTTATGAGTGATGTTTTTGTCAACCTTTTGTTGATATCTTATTCCCTTTTGCATTTCAAAGATTTCACCAATGTGACCTTGCAACGTACGCTGTGATGTCACAATGTTTATGTATTTCTAGATAACATAGAACAATGTTTTTATGTTCCTTAAAGTGCGTGGTTCATGTGCAGATGGGTAAAGCACATTCTGGTGAAAAGCATTTTAATTCCCACCTGAGTAATTTAAAAAAGTGCCCCAATAATGTAAAAAGGGCAATTCATTTTCAAAGAAATACAAACAAATTTGTCTTAAATTCGCCTTCATGACATCACACCGTATACTGTGAGGATACTATTCAGCACACTAGAGAAATACTTTAAATGTGATAACTCCTCAACAGAAAAAGATATCAACATGGTTTTTGCACTGATTTGTTTCTTTCTATTCCTCAGTAATATCCATGTAACAAGTGAGACAAGTTTATAACAGCACGATAAAATTGATACGATAAGATATATCAAATTACTGTGACATTTGATGTTAACAGCAAAAAAGTGGGAGGGAGATCCAACGATAACGTTATTTTTAAAAAGTGGATGCTTGAAAACCCCCAGACCCCTAGTTTCTGGCATGATAGAGACACACACAAAATTTATATGGCATCTATTTTATTTTTCACTGAATTAAAAGTTAAAATACAAAATGCAGAATTTTAGGAAATAGAAATCAACCAAAAATACAAAAAAAAGTCTATGGTTTTAGAACTAGTGAACACAATGGCAAGGAGAAATACAACATCCACAAGATGATCAATGATCAGTTTGTCAGATTTACTGCTTACAAATAAATTCAAGTGTATAGTAAATCTTAGAAAATGAAAACACACTTACCTTCTTTAAGAAAGTTGTTAATGTCTTGCAAACAGTCATCCCCTAGTTTCCCTTTACACAACAGAACCACAGCCTTCCCATAAACCCCTGCTAGCTGACTGGCTCTCTTCATACAATATCTCAATTTTGCTTGGTTTCCAGAGGGATTGTGGGAAGGATTTGTGGTGAAAAACTTGCACCGAGCTGCAAAGGCTGCGAGTCTTGTTAAATAGGTGCGACCTGAGGATGACATCTGACCAATCAGAACTGCGTTTCCTCCTGGTGTGGCCTAAAAACAAACACATAAATACATTTTACAATTATCTTAAAAAGTTAGCTGCAACATTTCTAACTGTTGAAGAGCTACACAACCAATAACATCACAAGTTGCATATTTTCTTAAAGATCTGGGAAATCTGTAATTTAGGTAACGTTAAACATAATCATTTATCTTGAAGGATACCAACAACTCTTGTTTATTTCCAAACATATCTAGTTACAAATAAAGTGACAAATGAAATAACCTATTAAAATTCACAATGCATAAACAAAATGTCCAAGACATCCTAAAGAAACTTATACACATGAAAAAAGTAACAAGTAACAAAAATACTCTACAATTTCCTCTATTAGGCTGTATTCTCAATAACATGGATTGATTGATTGATAGATAGATATACGAGACTTGTCAGCACATTGGCAGAGGAGGTCATATTGTGCAAGAGAAATTCAATCATATCAAACTGACTTAAAAGAACAGCACTTGAATCATTGATGCCATTTAATGATACAAATGTACACTTACCAAAACCCTCGTTAATTTTGCAATATGTAGAATTGCCTCATCAAAGAAGACCATGTTCATGAGTGTAGTGGCTGTTTCATTGAAGCTGGCCAACACCTTCCTCAAGCTGCTAGCAAGCTGGACCAGCGTACACTCAGAATACCCTAGAAAAAGATGAAAAAAAAACATTGAAAGACACAATGTTTCGACGATGACGAGTGAACACACAATTACAATGACGGGGTTGTCGCCAACATGATAATAACAATGCTATCACAAAACGCTTAATACAACCTGGATGAGAAGACATGTACCACGTACGGACAGACATAACATTGACAACCAAGTCAATGTCCATGGCCTTTGATAACCAGTTGTGGTGCACTGGCATTTCTACACAATGTTTGAATTCCAAAGATGTTTCACAGAACTGCAGAGAATCTTACTATTAAACTAATGAACTACAGAGTGAAAATACATTTAAAATATTGCAATTTAACTTTATATATTTAGTTTAGTCTCTGTTCTGTGTTGGTTCCCATGGTTAAAAGTAACATCCTGAAGGCAACTTGCATGTCCACAGGGCATTGAACTGAGAATTGCAGATGCATATATTTAATACAAACTTTGGTATAGTCCGACTGGCAAACCCAGCAAGCATTGTGGTTACCTGGTTATAAGTTTTGGTTGTTCCAGGACAAGTGATTTGTTGATTGCTGCTAGTTCCAAAAAGAAAACAACATTTGGAGTGCTGACTGGTTAGCTCAATTGGTAGAGCACCCTCTTTCCAGCCGGAAGGTGGTGGGTTCCATTCCTGATCGAGTCATACCAAAGATTTACAAAAATGGGACCTGCTGCCCTCTTGATTGGTGCTCAGCACAATCAGAGCAAGGTAATGATACAGGCTCGCGCGCTGTTTGCTGGCTAGCTGTCGCCTCGGAGTTTTTATTGTAAAGCGCTTTGAACATGCATACTGCGTGGTAAGGTGCTATATAAGAGGTAGTAGTAGTAGTAGTAGTGGTAGTAGTAGTGGTAGTGATAGTGGTAGTAGTAGAGTAGTAGTAGTAGTAGTAGTAGTAATATTAGTAGTCGTAGTGGTAGAGTAGTAGTAGTAGTAGCAGTAGTAGTAGTACAGTAGTAGTAGTAGTACAGTAGTAGTCGTTGTGGTAGAGTAGTAGTAGTAGTAGCAGTAGTAGTAGTAGTAGTAGTACAGTAGTAGTAGTAGTAGTACAGTAGTATCATTTCATGAAGCAAAAATAAAGAAAACAAGTTAAGACTTGACAAAGATTGCCTTACCTTTCTCCGTTTCCTTTTCCCCTGTTGTTATGAATTTAGCAAACAAGATGTCCGTGAGCTTTTCTTCTGGCTTCTTAAGCTATGAGTAAGATCAACAAATAGGATGTTATATCATTGCTTGTAAGCACAACAAATCATACTACGATATTGCATAAGAAATAATGTTTCAATATCAACTGTTTGCCTGCAGATTCTATTCTTAGAAGTCTTACATATGTACCTAAGTTAGATTACAAACAAATGTAAAATGTGTTGATCATAAATCTAACACATCCACAACCAAATAAAATCACTTAAATTACAAAAGTTTGTGTAATATTAATCTAGTCTACATCAAAATATTCAGAAGAGTTTTTGTCCTTTCTTGAAAGAGAACAACTGAATATAATCAAGCCTACTTGACATGAAATCCTAGTCTACTTTGTTACTCAGGGAGTGCAGTAGCCCAATGGTTAAGGCATTGGCCTCATACCCAAAAGGTACCGTAATTGAATCGCAGCCAGGGCACTGTTCTGTGTCCTTCAGCACGACACTTTATATCCCATTTGCTACAGTTAACTCAGCTGTGAAATAAGTACCAGTTTGGACCGGGCAGATCTACTAAGGAGTTAACCTGTGATGGACTGGTGTCCCATCCAGGGGAAGTCCAGTGCTCTCGTCTGCTTAGCACCATGGAAACTGGGTATAAGCACCAGCTCTATAAGCTCTTGAGTCTTAGTGAGATTTAACTTCTTCAATCAATTCTGCATGCATGCAGTTTACTATTTTGTATAGTATTGATTATGGTATTTTCACCCACACAAATCCATTCCTTTCTTCTTAAATTCAAGACAAAAGACAAATGACCTACCTGGGCCATGGTGATCAGAGGTCCAGCAAATATTTCTTCAGAAACGCTGTCGCCCAACAACCCTGGCTTGAAGGTCACGCCCTTTTTGCCAGCTCTTCCATCCCCATTTGTCTTGCATTTAGCATCACCCTCCGATGGTGCGGACTGATGTGAAGGCAGAATAGGCTGTAATGGTGGAGGGTGTGGCTGCCATGTGAAGGTTTCTGAGCAGAATGAGATAGAAAGAAAGTGATTAATTTGATATCAATGGGTATTTGTTGGGAGTAATGTTGGGATTACGTAGTAATCTGTTTACGGTGCATGGATACACACAAATTCATTGTGTTTGTCTATATAGACGATGGAGTATGTACATCACACACACTATTGCTTGGTGAAAGGTGGCGATTGTTCTAAGAGGTTCTTTCATTCATATTTTCTCATTCTTATTTAGTATTTGGTTTATTCTGAGGACATTTGCATAATTTCCTTGATGTCCCCAGTGTCCCCTACCCTACCATATTATCTTAACCCATCCCTTCCCTCCCCACCCTTTTCAAGTTAACAATTACTACTCTTTTTTTTCCTTCCAATTTTGGTGAAAACACCCCAAACAAATCCAACATTCGAAAGAGGGAGGGGGTGGGGGAGTTAAAAATTGAGGAAGAAAATAATCAAGAATTATAACACAAAAAATTTAGCTCTACGTGTCACTGAATTGTTTTAACATCTTTGTCTAAGGTTGTAGAAGTAAGCACTTGTTTTATGCTCACTGTGGAAGAGCTGCGCTCTTTGATAGTGCACAAGGCAGTCAGACACTTTCAGTAAATAACAAAAGCAAAAATAACAATTTTTTATATGCAAAACAAAACAGGAATGAATGATTTTACCAATGTTAATTTTTCTTATGAAAGATGCCAGATTTGATAGAATATGCATATTTTGTATGAAAGGGAAGACAGAAGATCTTTACAGAATTGTTGCAATTTTTTTTTTACAGTTCCCTTATGCTACTTTCTTTACATTCACCAAATTATTATCAAGCCAGAGATTGCTCAAAAGGAGAGAAGTGGTTCTTTCATAATGAAAAGCTGTTGCAATAACTTTTAGTCCCAAATCCTCAAAGCCTACAAGGTTGAACAAAAACATCATTTAAAATCACTCATCAATAAACAAACAAAACCTTCACTGTTAAATACCATCCTATTTGTAAATTATTAATTTCAAGCCAGACACATTGACCACAGGGGAATACTTTTGTTCTTGTGATGAGCGTAAAAGTCAGTGCAACTGCAGTGAAATTTGTTTACTATCAATGTCAAATTATGACCATGGAAAGTGAGATGAAGTGCGTGGAAATCACTGGTGTAATTGCTTGCGCTGGATTGTGTTTCTCTTGTGAGCAATAAAGTCCCTGACAGATTATAGATTTTGTCGGGGATTAAGACACAACTTTTATTGGGAGGTTTAGACTTAATGTTATTGTAATGCTTTAAGTTCTTACTATACACAGCATAATCAACTTGCATTTAATAACCTAACATGGTCAAGCTGCATATTTAAGAAGCTTTAGTCTTTTTAAACTCATATATGATCTAACTTTGATCCAAGACTATGCTTAAAACTTAGTACCTTTTAAAACTACTACATCTTTGCTTCAGTAGTTTAGCATACAGATCATGCATGCTTAAAACTATATGTAGTTCAGCATACAGATCATGCATGCTTAAAACTATATGTAGTTCAGCATACAGATCATGCATACTTAAAACTATATGTAAAAAAACAATTCAATAGGCAAAAATCAATTCTACAAGAAGTCAGCTCTAATTCCTACTAATAATAATCTTCTAATCATAAATGTTTTTTTCACATACATATGAACTGTCATTTATTACAAATACTCTACCTTTATTTATATCTGATCTGCTGGATTTCAAATTCTCAGATGAAAAGGTTGCTGTTTAAGTAATATAAAAAAAATAATTCAAAAATGTATAATGGAATGAATTTGAGAAGAACATTAATAAGAATGTGCACATGATATAACCACCACATGATTAGCTTGAAAGAAAGAGTCCTGCGAATTTTCAATTGCACATAGAGGACCACTACAGAAACAGTTTGGGTAAAGCATGTTCTTATAAAGTGTATGTCATACCCCATCTCAAAAATAAACAAAAAAATGCTTCCAGTAATTTAAGAAGAGGCAATTAATTTTTAAAGAAATACACACAAAATTGTCTTGGATTTGCCTTTGTGACATCACACTACACTGTGAGATCACTTTTCAATACAATCTTTGAAATGTAATAACTCCTAAACGGAAAAAGATATCAACATAATTTGTACACCAAATTGTTTCTTTCATAGTCCTCTATCATACTGTATATATGAAAATGAAAATTCCAAGAATATTTCTCTAAAGAAATTAACATTGATTGTATAGTAATAGTTAAAATCATTTACCACAAATTGATACTCTTTGACATTACAATTTCAAAAGGGGTCAAGCAAAATTATCTTATCTGAAAGAAGGTTTCCAAAGAAACAAAATGGTAAAGAAAGCATTTAAATACATGCAGCTTATTCCGTTAAGAAGATATTTATCTTTAAAGCTCCGTCTTATCTGTGTAGAAATGACTGGTGTAGTGAGTCTACTAAGAGAGGTTGGCGCCCTCATCCTCACATTCTAAACAATTGTAAATGTATTTCAAAAAAATTAATTCAACTTTTTTATTATTTGCATTATTTTTCCTAGAACTTTGTTCAGGTGGTACTGTATATTATAAATTCCCTTACTAAATTCTGTTTTACTACTTTCCTGACATATCCAATGGATTTTAGGCAACAAAATCGCAGGACAAAATATGATAGAATACATAAAGAATTTAAGGAATCTGAGGCAGTGATGTCACAAATAGTCTGATAAAATGTTTTGTCTAATTTACCCCCTTATATCAAAATGACATTCACTCTTGAAAAATTCATTTAATAAAGCTTCATTGGGAAAGGAACAAGGTATTTTACAAAGTTAATCTTTTGAAATACTTGCAGACAAGGGCCTTCTATCAATATCAAATTGTATGTAACATTATCCTTTGTTATAGGAGACATAAAGTCTGATATAATCATTATTTCATATGATAGAGGATACAAATCTTAACCATCTACCAATAACAGCAAATCCAAATCTAATTCCTGTCTCAAATTATTCATGTTTGAAATTGACATATGGATGCTGCCATTTTGTTCAATTCTGTATCAAAATATTGTGCATTATGACATAATCTGCCCAATAGGGACATAAGGAATTTAATGTATTTCTTTATAAATGTGATTAGAGTTTTTATTTCAAAATGATGTGACACAAAGTTTTAAAGAATGTTTTAATGATTTCATGTACACACAAAATTCTTTGACCCTTATATAAGAAAAACAAATTCTAATAACCTAGAAATCATGAGGTAGATTATAAAGAAATACAAAGCATTCCAAGATCCTGCTGGGCTGATGACATCATAAACTGCATGTTTTGAAATCAAAATGGCAGCTCCCATAGTACTATTTAGTAGCAGAATAAAAGTTTTTATCAATCATACAAATTGTGTCAGATTGCTTAGGGGGTGTAAAAGTTGGTCAGAAAATTTTTAACTTTTAATTCTCTCATATAAAATAAGGATTATGTCAGACTTTATGTCTCCTTTAAGAACATAATTGTATTATTAACTCTTAATGTACTCTCAATAACCTACATGTACATGCCTAACAGTTAGCCAAATGTGATTACCTCAAAACTTCAAGCAATTTATTGCCAGGGAAATTTCCTTTGTTGCCCAACCAATCAGCTGGGGGTGCTAGAGTAGATAAACTTAACTACAATGTGCACATGCAGGTCCTTCATGTATAATGTACGTATGATTAGAGCGTTTGAAAGCAGATGTACACTTGGTATCATACTGTACGGCCAAGAATCTTATTGATTAGTCAATAAGATTCCCCCAACATACGATTGGTCCTTTTTGGACACATGAATTTTGGCCATATAACATTGCTTAAATTAAATTTCTGGAAACTGCCAATTCAGATTTGAAAAAGTCTATAATGCAATCAAATTCTTAGCCTGACATGTTCTCTTTTTCATATCAAATGGAGAAAAAAATGAAACCACAAACCTGGTGAAGTTAAAGTGCTGCTCGGAAAATCAGAAGTAAAAGGATCAACATCACATGGTGTGGTGGTGCTGGGGGGTGCCAAACTGTCGGAGAGGACTGACAAGGGGGGTGCTGTTTGGAGGTAAATGAGTGCCGGGAATGGAAAAGAAATGAGACATGTTTATGCAAGAAAGAAAAAGAAAAGAAAAACATAAGAAGAAAATCACCTTATCCAGGAGTAACAGATGGTGGTAAATCACAAACAAAACTTTTAGTAAACCATATTGAAACATAAAATTAGTGATAAATCCAATTCATGAAATAAAGAGAAGAAAATAAACAAATTGGGAAGGGAAAAAAAAAAGATAAATGACATACTATAATATATATTTTGCTATTGAATAATACAAACTACCCATCATATAGACAAATTGAAATGATTCAAATATATTTTCCTATTAAAGCTTCTGGAAAAGAGTGTTTGAAGAGATGAACAACACATAAAATATCATGGGCCCACTTTCCCAGTGAATATAGTCAAAAATTAAATATGGATTAAATATCATATGGATAAAATAAGCATATTGGCAAGAAATGTAAACAAGCTTACCATAATCTGTATAATATAAAGAAAATTAGAAAACATCTTTCGCCCACATTTACACAAATACTTGTCCATGGACTTGTTGTATCACATTTAGACTACGCTAACTCCCTCCATATGGCCTACCAGTTTATTAATTAAATAGAATAAAAAATTTTTTCAATTTTGTCGCTAGAGTAATCACTAGCAGTACCTACAGATATCACATAAGCCCTATACTGAAAGACCTTCACTGGCTACCTATTCATTATCGTATACAATTCAAAATATTACTTCTAATGTATAAATCTATAAGCGGCTAGGCCCAAACATGATTATAATCCCTCTGCATAAATAGACCTCGGATTGATCCATACAATCTCTCTGTATAAATAGACCTCGGATTGATCAATACAATCCCTCTGTATAAATAGACCTCAGATTGATCAATACAATCCCTCTGTATAAATAGACCTCAGATTGATCAATACAATCCCTCTGTATAAATAGACCTCGGATTGATCATTACAATCCCTCTGTATAAATAGACCTCGGATTGATCAATACAATCCCTCTGTACAAATAGACCTCGGATTGATCATTAAAATCCCTCTGTATAAATAGACCTCAGATTGATCATTACAATCCCTCTGTATAAATAGACCTCAGATTGATCATTACAATCCCTCTGTATAAATAGACCTCAGATTGATCATTACAATCCCTCTGTATAAATAGACCTCAGATTGATCATTACAATCCCTCTGTATAAATAGACCTCTGATTGATCAATACAATCCCTCTGTACAAATAGACCTCCGATTGATCATTACAATCCCTCTGTATAAAAAGACCTCAGATTAATCATTACAATTCCTCTGTTTAAATAGACCTCAGATTGATTATTTAAATAGACCTGAGATTTATCATTTACGCACCTCCAACTTATTTGTACCCCGTGTTAAATATGAAACTAGGGAAAAGAGCGTTTGCATTTTCTGGCCCTTATCTCTGTATAATCTCCCCTCCAAAATCCATGAAGTTCTTTCAATTTTATCCTTCAAAAACATATTAAAAACTAACCTTATTCATTTACACCTTCCCTGACAATTCTTATGTTCAGTTTAAAAAAAAAAAAAATGATATATATATATATATATATATATTGCCTTATTAGGTTATTTGCTTAGGTCACTTGTATTGTAAAGCGCAACTGAACATTTGTAATGGTAGTGCGCTATATAAAATATTTAAACTTAAACTTAAACATAAATGGAATATTTTTGTTGTTCCAAATTAAATTATAAAAGCTTTCTTCAATTGTTTATCACTTTCTTCACTTAGCTGTGTACTTGATCTACTTTCTTGTAGTACGGACATTAATTAAAGGAATATCTCAATAATATCTAATCCTTTGACACTAAAATGCCAATAGAGTTTTGTTTACAGCTGTAAACATCAACATACTTAACAACTTTCTATTTGTGCTTTTTAAATTTTTAATGAATATTAAACATTTTTTTTTCACAGAGTTAAAGTGAAAGAATAATTCTTATTTAGATTTTCATTTTGAAATATTCCCATGGATTTTCATTATGATATGAGAAAATTTGTAAAAACAAAGAGGGGAAAAAACTATGTTAATATCTTATTCCGTTTGGAAGTTAAAACAATTTAAAAGAGTAGAAAAATGTTCTTAAAACACCTCATACAGTATATGTCCTTCAGCTTGGTGATGCCATGAGGCAATTCCAGCACAGTTCTTATGTATTTCTTATAAATTTAATCACATTTACAATGATAACAAAATCTAAATCATTTTTAAAGAAATACAAAAGACGTTTTGTTGAAGTCTCCATGACATCACAGATGTTGCCAATCAGTCACTTTTGTCCAAATTCAAAAATACTTGAACATTTTGTAACTTCTAAACTAAATAAGATATTACCATAGTTTTTTCACCACTTTTGCTTCTAAAGTTTTTCTCCATTATATATGAAAAAATGAAAATCCATGGGAATAGTCCTTTAATAGCAACGATTTTCCCAAACGATGTATTTTTAATATACTGTTACAGTATATCATGTTTAACATTTGCCCATTTCTATATATATTCATATTTCTATTAATGTTTTAAGTATATCCAAAAAACAGGATTAAAATCAATCATGATGCTGGTTAAGTTGTATCATTTAGTTTTATAACTACTGTCTTTTGAACTTTAAAAAACCCCATTTGAACCATAAAATCTCTGGATTGTTCATATCCATTGAACTTAATATCAGTAAAGTTCAGGCTCTCTATAAACAATTCAGCACTTGATTATAGAAACATTTAAAAATATTTACACAATACAAAACCAACAATGAAACCTAAAACAAAATCCAAATACAGGTGAACTCAAGGAAATGAGAAAGATTAGATGGGTATATCAATATGCCAACCACCAGTCTAACAGAAATCTAAAAGGATTAGTTCAGTGGTCAAGCCAGTTCATCTTCTATGGATGATAAATTGAAAAGAAACAGAATGGTGAAGAAAGCATTCCAAAATCTTATTCCGTTAAGGAGATATTCAACTCTGTCTTATCTTTGTAGAAATGACTGGTGCCATACGTAGACTGTGAGGAGTTGGCCCTCTCATTCTGACATTCCTAACAATTGTTAATGTATTTTATAGAAAATTGATTTTGCTTTTTCCTGTTTGAAGCAGACATCGCAAACGATACAAATCCCTTCACCGCTAATAACATGCTTTCCAGCCTCTGTCACACCTGCCATCCCACCCTCTGTTGCACATGATGTCCCATCCTACATCCCTCCCTACAGGAAATCATTAATGCAATCCAGATACCATTCCACCACATGACCAATATGCCATCACACCTGCAATCAAAATGATATCCCACTACAGTATACACCTTGCCACCTTGTCCCATATAGCATGCCACCCTGTCCCAAATGCTATCCCTCCATGTCACATATAACATGCCATCCCTCCCTGAACCATGTTCTATCCTACCCTGTCCCACATGCCATACCCTCCCTGTAACATGTGCCATCCCACACTGTCCTGCAGGCCATTCCATCCTATCCCACATGCTATCCCACCTTGTCCCATAGGCCATTCAACCTGAAATCCAGATGACATTCCATTACATGCCATCCTGTCCCACAAATCATACCACCTTGTCCCCCATGCCATTCCATCTTCTCCCACATTCCATTCCAGCCTGTGATAAATGCCACAACACTACCTTGTTTCACATGCCATGCCACCCTGTCCCACATGCTATCCCACACTGTCTTATATGCCATGACATCCTGTTTCACATTCCATGGCACCCTGTCCCACATGCCATCCTGTCCTACATGCCATCCCAAGTTGTCCCACATTTCATCCCATTCTGTCCCCTATGCCACCCCACCTTCATCCTAATTCCAATATTTACCAATCATTTTACCATCGTCCACCTAACATTCTTAATTTCCTCGAGCTCCCATCCCCTCACTTTTAAAACTCAACATGCCCCATTCGCCTACCATTCCCTTAACTGCCATCCCCCGTTCATCTACCATTCTCCAACCACCCTCTATTCCCCAACATGCCCCATTTACCTACCATCCCCATTCACCTACCAGCATCCATTCATAGTACTACCCCAACCCACCTTTTGCCATCCAATCATATACCAAATATACTCTTAACCAACTCATTATTCCAACCTGCACTATAACCTCCCTGATCTATCTACCAAATCAGAATAAAAATTCAGTACAGATTAATTTGCATATTATCATAAGTTTATTAGGTGTCCACTTTATTAAAGCGAAGTCCTTTTGTTGTTTTGCTATTCATTCGCAAGACACTCATTATAAATTCCATTCAGTTGTCACATCTATTATTCAACTTTATTCAACCCAAAACAAATCTTTTAATTGCTACTATGGAAGTCTGGAATGCATTTGTTCTTCTCCAAATAAATTTCTTTTCATAAAAATAGTTGGTATTCCTTCCTAGGACAGCAATCTTTTGTTCCATAGTAGTTGAATAATGCAGGAGGCCGGATGGACAATAAATGATGTGGATGGATGGATGGATAAATGGTTAAGATGCTCTGTTCATCAACTTCTTTGGTGAGGGGATAATCATTTTCATCAAACATTCTTCACATGGTAAATTAGAAATTACCCTTACTAGATTGTGTTTTACTACTTTCCTGCAATGTCCAATGGTTTTTAAGCCACAAAAAGTGCAGGACAAAATATGATAAAATACATAATGACTTTGAGGAATCTGAGACTGTGATGTCACAACTAGTCTAATGTCAGTTGTTTCTACAACAATGATACCAAACTATAAATTTAAATATCACCTTGAGGAAATAAGATTTTTGAATGCTTTATTCACCATTTTGTTTCTTTTGAAGTTCTCTTAAATATAAGATGGACTTGTTTCACCCCGAAACTAATCCTTTAAAAAGGATCAATTGAGGGATAAGATTGGAAAGAAAGCACAACACAAACAGCATCACAGTACATTGCATCAAACCTGGTATGTCTGATGATCCGTCAAGCTCTGATTCCACAACAGAAGATTTGGCAATTTTTGGTTGCATGCAACTCTTGGACTTGGTTTGGATGGGCTGGCAATACCAGTGAATGGCTAGATGAATCCAGATGTTCTGCAGCTGGGAGCTTGCTTTCATCTGGTCTTCTGATTGGTCGGGAGGTGATGGTGATTGTGATGTCATGTTAGGAGGTGCTGCTTCTTCCTGTGAACCTGATGGTGATTGGGCAGGAGGGTCTGATGGTTTCTCCTGTGATGCTAGTTTAGATGATGCTATACTAGCAGTCTTAAAAGGTCAAAACACAAAAATGGAAAATGATTAACTCCAAATATTTTACTCAATCTTAATCATGTGAACAACTACATACATTATAAGCATGACGTAAATAGCATAATAAGTGCTTAAAGGAATATTCTCATGTTTTTTTGTAACCTTTCATAAGAAAGAGAAAAATATAAGAAACAATTTAGTACAAAAATCATGTTGATATGTTATTCCTACCATGAGATATTCAAATTTTAGGTTCATAAAAATGCCAATAAACAAATAAGAAAAAGCTCAATATGACATCACAGCAACATATTCTCCCAACAAAGTTTATTTATTTCATTAAAATCTATCATCCCTTTTTTTTTAGTAAAACCAGCTAGAAAAATAAATTGATGAAAGTTGATATTTTGTACATTGCCAAATATACCCTACTTTATTAAGTTTTGGAAAATTATTTCTAATCATACAAAAACAACGAATTAACATTCAAGAAACAGCCAATTAACGCTCAAAGAAATGCATAAACATTTGCATTCTCTTTGACATCATCAAACATGAATTGATTATACTGTACAAAAACTTTAAAATGCACTTGGAAAATCTTTAAAAATTTATCTTCTGAACAGAATATGATATCAACCTGATTTTTGTACCAAATTGGCTGTAAAAGTATGTTCTTTCAAATAAAATGTTACAAAAAACCATGGGAATATTCTTTAATAATATTCAGATTCAGTGAATAATGAATTCAAGTAAAATCAAGAGTTTGTACACTTAAACAAAATTCAAGGATTTTTCAGGGATCAAAATATGTTTTTCAATCACGTTTTTTTCTTCAAACATCACTTGAGAAAAAATGTAGGTCTATGAATGCAGTAGACTGACAATGTGCCATATTTAGCCTTCAAACGTGTACGATATTGTTGTAGACCTTGAAAATGGTCCAATCAAATAGGACCAATCAAATGGTGCAATCAAATGGACCAATCAAATGGTGCAATCAAATGGACCAATCAAATGGTGCAATCAAATGGACCAATCAAATGGACCAATCAAATGGTGCAATCAAATGGACCAATCAAATGGACCAATCAAATGGACCAATCAAATGGTCCAATCAAATGGTTCAATCAAATGGTCCAATCAAATGGTCCAATCAAATGGTGCAATTAAATGGTCCAATCAAATGGTGCAATCAAATAGGACCATTCAAATGGTGCAATCAAATGGACCAATCAAATGGTCCAATCAAATGGACCAATCAAATGGACCAATCAAATGGACCAATCAAATGGACCAATCAAATGGACCAATCAAATGGTGCAATCAAATTCAAACAATTTCCAGGTTTTCAATCACAAATTGAAAAATTAGAAAAGACAATAATGATGAAAAACAACAGATATTAGAAAAAAATGATTTTTACAACAAAATTATTTCAGATTGTAGACTTACAACCACCTGCCACAATAAATTATCTCTTCTGATTAAAATCTGGAAGTTGTTATCTTGAAAAACAGAATAAGTGATTTCGATGAAGATATATGCTATCTGTCTTTTCATGCTTTTTATAACGTATCTTTAAAGGACTAGTTCAGTGGTCAAACATTTGTGAAGAAAGTAAGTATTAGACTTTCCACACCAGTAATTTCTATACAAATGAGAAAGAACTTAAATTTAAATATATCCTAAAGGATTAGTTCAGGGGTCAAGCAAGTCTTATCTTACTTCAAAAGAAACAAAATAGCAAAAAAAGCATTCAAAAATCTTATTCCATTAAGGAGATATCTAAGTTTAAAGTTTGATATCATTTGTGTAGAAATGACTAAAATCAGACTAGTTGTGATGTCAAAGCCTCAGATTCTTCAAAGTCTTTATGTATTCTATAATATTTTGTCCTGCAATTTTTTGGCTTAAAAACCATGGAATATATCTACAAAAAAACAAAAAAAACTGAATTTAGGAAGGGTATTTATGATATACCACCTGAAGAAAGTTCCAGGAAAAATAATAAAAATAGTGAAAAGATTAGATAAACTTTCTTCACCATTTTCTTTCTTTTAGAGTCGTCTTTCATATAAGATGGCCATGCTTTGACCATTGAACTAATCCTTTAATGGAATAAGATTTTTGAACCCTTTCTTCACCATTTTTTTTTTGTTGAAGTTCTCTTTCATATAAGGTGGCTAAGCTTGACCACTGAATTAATTCTTTAATGGAATAAGATATTGAAGTAGTTTCTTCGTTATTTTGTTTCTCGTTTAGTCCTCTTTATAATATCAGATGAGCTTGCTCTATCACTGAACTAATCCTTGACCTTTAATCAAAAGTCTACTGTTCTTAGATGAATCTGCAACGTACCTCAGATGTTTCTGATAGTTCTGGTATAGGAGCTGGTGGAGATACAGGGCCTCTAGTCCTACTTTCACTTGTGTCACAAAAATTATTTTCAACAATACTCTGCAAAGTGTGATTAAACCAGTTTTGATCTGTAAATAAATTTAGAAAAAGATAATTATTGTATAAAGAAGCTTCACAAGTGGTCATGTATTCTTAGCATAGTGAGCAAAAAATATTTATCTATATACATCTATCAAAATGTGCATGATTGAAAACAAAGGTCTAAAATGTGTTATACATACAGCAAAACCAAAACAATAAATTAATCAAAGATTTACTAATTTGATCAACAATATACGAGACTTGAAGTATGCATTTGAATGATTCTATTAATCTGCACTTGAATAATTCTATGAGTATGTACTTGAATGATTCTATGAATATGCACTTGAATGATTATATGAGTATGCACTTGAATGATTCTATGAGTATGCACTTTAATAATTCTATGAGCATGCACTTGAATGATTCTATAAGTATGCACTTGAATGATTCTATGAGTATGCACTTGAATGATTCTATGAGCATGCACTTGAATGATTCTATGAGTATGCACTTTAATGATTCTATGAGTATGCACTTTAATGATTCTATGAGTATGCACTTTAATGATTCTATGAGTATGCACTTGAATGATTCTATGAGTATGCACTTAAATAATTCTATGAGTATGCATTTGAATAATTCTATGAGTATGCACTTTAATGATGAGCATGCATTTGAATGATTCTATGAGTATGCACTTGAATGATTCTATGAGTATGCACCTGAATGATTCTATGAGTATGCACTTGAATGATTCTATGAGTATGCATTTGAATGATTCTATGAGTATGCACTTTAATGATTCTATGAGTATGCACTTTAATGATTCTATGAGTCTGCACTCATTCTATGAGTATGCACTTGAATGATTCTATGAGTATGCACTTTAATGATTCTATGAGTATGCACTTGAATGATTCTATGACTATACACTTGAATGATTCTATGAGTCTGCACTTGAATGATTCTATGAGTATGCACTTGAATGATTCTATGAGTATGCACTTAAATGATTCTATGACTATACACTTGAATGATTCTATGAGTATGCACTTGAATGATTCTATGAGTATGCACCTGAATGATTTATGGACACAGAGAGGAAATGCTGCAAATAAAAATACTTTTAAGCTGAATATGTTTCACTAGATTAAATATATTTAAATTTACATAAAGCTAGGTCAATAAAAATATGCAAAACTTGTCTTTAGAGTGAAACTTTTTTGTTTGTTTGTTTGTTTGATGAGGTCTTAACGGCACCACGACAACGAAGGTCAAATTGTGCCTGAGAGGTCAGATCATTTTAGAGGTAGTAAGGAAAGAGACCAGGGGGAGAACGAGAGAAATTTAAGAACAAAAGCCAGAAAGCTGTGATCGAGAGAGGAGGTGCATGGGTAAAACAAAAAAAAAGTAGAGAGGGAGTGGAAGAGGAGAATTAAATATGGTTGTAGAGGGATGCATGCTGAAGGAAGAAGATTATTTTATCTGGAGGATTTTTCTGGAAAAACTCAGCAATTGAGTTGTGGGGAGCGAGGGAAGCTCTGGGAAGGTTGTACAGGGGGCAAGCAAGGAGAACGTGTTGGATTGTGAGGATGCAGTGGCAATTGTTACAGAGGGGTTGGGGGGAACCAATAAGGAGGTGGGAGTGAGTGAGGTGGGTGTGACCAATTCTAAGACGGGTAATATGAACGTTGTCGATACGAGAAAGGTTGTTGATGGTGGATTTGATCGGGATTGTGGGCTGGATAACATGGAGTTTGTTATCAATTTGGAAGTTCCATAAGGTTTGCCAGCGGTCACGGACAAGAGAAGCGATAAGCGGTTTGATGTCAGAGAGGGTTTTGGGAAAAGGGGAAGGGAGGAGGTTAAGGGCAAGCTTAGCGGCTGTATCAGCCCTGTCATTGCCAGGGATGCCAACATGGCTGGGTATCCAGAAGAAAAGAACACTTTTCCTGCAGAGGGTGGGAGAAAAGAGTTTCCGGTGGAGGAGGTGGCAGGTGAGGTTATCCCATTTAAGATTGAGTAATGAAGTAAGAACAGCCTTTGAGTCAGAGAAAATGGCAAAGTGACTAAGAGGAGAGTACTCAATAAAGTTGAGGGCGAGGAGAATGGCCTTAGCCTCGGCTGAAAAGATAGATGAGTAGTCAGGAAGTCTGCTACTGAGGGTGATGTCTTGGATGATGGCAGCAGCAGCTGTCTTGTTGCCTTCCTTGGAGCCATCAGTATAGATGGAGGTGTATTTTGAGAGTTGGTCTTTGATTTGGTTGTGGAGATTGATGAAGAGGTTAGGGTGAGTTTGAGTTTTGTTATAAGTGGAGAGGTCTAGGTGGACAGAAGGAAGGGGGGTGGCCCAAGGAGGAAAAGTGGGCCAGGAGTAGGTGCCGAGAGTGGCGGGGTTGATGCCAAGTTGAAAGAGGTCTATTCCTGACATTCCTATTTAAATTGCATTTTGATAGTTGTCCATGCAGGTGCTTCCACAGAACTATACATTTTGGGGTAAATTTTCTTCCGACAATTTATAATATATAGCATATTTAACATGGAAACCCTCAATATTTATAAACTGTTGTACTTTTTAGCCAATTTATATGATTTACAGCCAAAAGCTGAGGTATATAAAAAAAAATCATCAGATTGTACTTTGCAAATTCACAAACTGTTGTATTCAAACCTAAATCATCTTTCTTTGAGGCAGCCAAAACAAAGAAAAATTATCTCTGCATTCTTAGAACTTAATCAAATGAATTCAGTTACGCAGCTGTGTCCATACCTTTCGTAGATATGATTCTATCACTGTAAGTTCTTGTGATCTCGTGACACCACAGTCGAATTACGGTTCTCATCATTGGTGGAGGCCCAGTGGATATTTGAGGGTCACATCGGATGGATAAATGTCTTGAAAATCCTGGTAAAAATTTTAAGGAAGAAAAGATGAAGGAGAAGTTTAATTGGTTACACATCTACAACCTATTTGATAGAGGATAAAGAAAGTAACAATATGGTGAAGATTTCAAAATTCTTACTCCTTAAGCTCCTCCAGTCTGATTCTTTTTGTGGAAGTCATTTCATTTCAAATACTTTATTCCAGCCAAACAATTACAATTTGAATATATACATATACATCAAGTGAAATTAGATAAATCTTGTAAATTATATATTGAATGATTAAATTTAAATTAGAGTTATATATGGTTTAACAAATATAAACACAGTGGCTGAGGAGGATTTGCAAAAAACTACCTAAAGTTCATGGGTGCAAAACCACCTGATGATACAATAACAGAAAACAAGACAGTAGATAATTAATCATGTACATACACCCACCCCTCCTTAGTCCCACCCTACCTAGATCCCACCCTCCCTAACTTCCTCCACCCCCATGCCACCTAAACCTACCATCATTCCCTCCCAAACAAAACCGTTAAGGATTCAAAAAGTGAACAATACAAGTGTGCAATACACAGATTAGAATAATAATAATAGTGACTGAAAACAGACTAGAGGTGACATCACAACCCACAACCTCACATTCCTGGAAAAGTCTTGGTGTATTTTTATTAAATGTTTTTTACACTTTTTTATGGTAGACAGTACATTACACCAATAAACTTACAGCAGTCTTACATCATGTGTATAATATTTTGTGGGGTTTGTAGAGTGGCACTTATTGCATAGAAAGAAAATTCAATTTTCAGAAAATCTAGTAAACTGAATTGCTAGTGCTCTTTGTAAGCCCTTATTAGGTCCAATACAATACATATTGTACAAAGGGAAAAAATATGCTCTGGGTACTCTCCACTAGTATCATCGACAAGGGAGGTAGGGAGGGCTGAAATGTATAAAAAAAGGTATATGGGGAGGGGCATATGGGGAGCATATGGGGAGGGGCATATGGGGAGGGCATTTGGGAGGGTTATATTAGGAAGGGGCATATGGGGTAGGGGCATATGGGGAGGGGCATATGGGGGGGGGGCATATGGGGGGGGAATATGGGGAAGGGGCATATGGGGAGGGGCATATGGGGGTGGGGCATATGGGGAGGAGCATGTGGGGAGGGGCATATGGGGAATGGGGCATATAAGGAGGGGCATGTGGGGAGGGGCATATGGGAAGGGACATATGGGGAGGAGCATATGGGGAGGGGCATGTGGGGAGGGGCATATGGGGAGGGAAATATGGGTGAGGGGCATATGGGGAGGGCATGTGGGAGAGGGACATATGAGGGGCATATGGAGATGGGGTATATGGGAGGGGCATATGGGGAGGGGAATATGGGAAGGAGAATATGGGGAGGGGAATATGGGGAGGGGCATATAAGGAGGGGCCTATGGGGAGGGCATTTGGGGAGAGGCATATGGGGAGGGGCCTATTGGTGAGGGGCCTATGGGGAAAGGGGCCTATGGGGGAGGGGCATATGGGGAGGGGCCTATGGGGAGGGCACATGGGGAGGGGCATGTGGGCGAAAGGGCATGTGGGTGAGGGGCATGTGGGCAAGGGGCATGTGGGCGAGGGGAATGTGGGTGAGGGGGATGTGGGTGCGGGGCATGTGGGCGGGAATGTGGGCGAGGGGCATGTGGGTGAGGGGCATGTGGGCAAGGGGCATGTGGGCAAGGGGCATGTGGGCAGGGGGCATGTGGGCAAGGGGCATGTGGGCAAGGGGCATGTGGGCAGGGGGCATGTGGGCAAGGGGCATGTGAGTGAGGGGCATGTGGGGGAGGGGCATATGGGAAGGGGGAATTTCACTCATGCCCGGTGTCCCAGGGGCCCGTAAAATGAAAAAAAAGGTATGTTCATTGAAGAAATAGGTAGTAGCTGATTTTCAGCAGCTAAAGAAGTAGATGATCTTCCTATTTTTTGTTTGCTTTCAAAATTGTTAATGTACAGTGGGTCCCCCTGGATCTGTCAGTGCTTTGAACAGCTGTGTAATCAACTACAGTATGGCTTATCAAGAAAGGGTCCATGTGTACATTAACCACTCAGGTCAGCATTGGTTCTCAGTAACCCTTCCCTCTACACCAAGGTCTTACCTCCTGGTTGGCCTCCTACTCTTCTCTGCCCATGCTTGGGTCTACTAGCCCTGCTCCTTGCAGATAGCAGGTACAGTCCCTGGACCGCTCTATGTATGTCATGGTAGGTGAACAGATAGTGGGGGTTCACAGGGGTACATGGTAAATGCTGCTTCACAGTCTTGTGGAGGGCATATATGCCTGACAAAATTGCCTGGGAAAGAAATGGAGTGAAGATAAGAATGCATGAATATTGTTTGTTTCAAATTACAATATTTGTATGGATCTACTGACTTTGGACAAAAGCTAATAAACAGCCAATGCCTCCCATCAGTATATAAAAACATTCAATAATTTTAATTGCAACTTGATCCACATATCTGATATATCAATAATTCCAAATTGCAAAGAAGTTTGTATAAGATCTCAAATCAAAGTAATATATCTCAAATCAAAGTAATAAATGATCTCAAATGAATGTGTAATTTCTGTCATGCCGAAAAGTTTCTCTTTAAGCCTACCTGCACCTGACACCCAAGTTAATCCTGAAAATTCAGATATGGCAATTACCAACCTGACTTCCTGTTAAGTGTATTGTGTTTCCACTCCAAACAATGATTGTTTATCTGCTATTTCCATACACACCACATTAAAGTAGCCCAAGGTTATTTGTGTGTATAAGATTACAGAAGCCAGTGCTGAGTATTCAGGGTACTTTTGTGATTGAAATCACTCATCCGCGTTAAGTGTCTTAGTGGAAGAAATTTGTTGCAAACCGGTGATAAAATAGTTGTGTATTATACACCTGAGGTGATGTGTGCATTAAATGTGAATGATTGACGGACCATTTCTCCTTAGGAAAGATATTGCTTCATGGTTTTTGTTGTTTGTATTTGCATATTACTCAAGTGATACCTCAAGTTTTGACCCACTTCCGTGCCAGCAATCACAGTGATCTTTTAAATACATTGCAATGAGTGAACAAACACTTGTGTTGGAGGCTTTGAGTGAGACATTTGTCAGTGTGTTGGTGCCTATACGTTAGTGTGGGGAGCTCCCTGCAGACCGGTTTTTGCAACGGAATACATCAGCTTTGTGAGGCAGCATCGGCAAAAGGAATCACTAAAGTGATGTAAATTAGGCAAGTTACCAGAAAGAATATTTAATTTTAAAGTAAAGTAACAAAATCTTCACAAACCTTGGAGAGTTGTGCATGATGACTAAGCGAGTATGCAGGAAACTCCTCAAGCCAATTTTTCAGGTTCCCCTTATGCATGGATAGAAACGCTTCCTCCGATGGGGCGCAGAGGGTCAGCGTGGTCCACAGCGAAGGAAACGTTGATTGAGGGGTTGGCATGCATATCCAGTACCTATACCCGGCTCTGTATGGGGGGCACTTGTTGCGATAATGCTGCATTGCTCTAAGGATTTGAACGAGTAGGAGTGGTGATGGTAGAAGCCGCCTTGGGTGAGTAACTGTCTCAGAAATTCACTGCATGATGGCACACCTGTCAAAAAAAAAGAAGCACTTTACATGATATTGATACTACAAGATAATATGTTGGATTTAGTATCAGAGTTCAATAGGGTACATAAAGGCAGCATTGACTTGTGAGAAAAGTGTACAATAAAAGATCACTTTATTAACAATTATAAAAGGTATTTTAAGGAAAATTAATTAAGATTTTGTTATTAATCAACGTTTGAAATTAATACTTCAGTTACTAGAATCTGTTTTATTACTTTCCAACAGTACCTATGAAACATATCAAATGGTTTTTAAGCCACAACATTTCAGGATCTTCATACTCCTTCGTTCTGATCTCTGATTTAGAGTATGAACGATTACATACACAAACATTTTACATGCTTAAGCAAAGTCAATGGGCTTCAAGTATGAACAATTACATACATAAATTTTTTATATGCTTAAGCAAAATCAATGGGCTTCAACGTGTTTTCAAAAAAAATTGCCCAGGAATTCTAAGCAACTTGATTTTCAGTATAAAGACTTTCATATTTTAACATGAAAATCAGCACAGGTAAAGTTGAATTGGTTTTACACCTTGTAAATATCATAATAACTCAATTGCTTTTCTAAAAGGCTACACATTTTTCGTACAAAAAAAAAGTTTTGAAAGATTTTCTGCGAGCGTCTTGACAAAACTGTGATACGCACGTAAGCAATTTTTCCCAACCAATAACAAGATAGGACGCTTGTGTAAGGAAATGATTGACATAATTTGAGTGCGTATCTGCATCACCTGTGTAACCTTGAGCATATAAATGCATCCTACGTGCATGTTACTTATATTGGCGCATACAATTTGTATGTATTATATTAACAAAAGAACAAGGGGGTTGAGGTAGGTTAATTTAAATAATTATAATAGTGTGCAACAACGCAATTGTCGCGTCTTGTAACGAATGGGCAATGTGGTTTTTTGTTGTACCTGCATCCATTTTGGCCCCTAATTTTCTAAGTTATACGTGCATGTTTGCAACATTAGTTGCAATGCTAACGTCCTGTGCACAAGATACTGAATTCCTCCCAGAAAAATGACAATTTTCACCCTTTTTCACAAGGAATTCGGGAAATCTACCGAAACGTATGTTGAAATAAGTTGTTCAGCAGTATGTTTGTGTGGTTACATTAGGCAAAAGTTAAGGGCGTCAGTGGTAATTTTCATGCTCTTTTGTGACCACTGTACCGTAGAAGAGGTTATGTATTAGCGATCTTGTCTACTAGATCAAATACAGCAAATACATACAGATTTATGAGGAAAGTGAGGATGTGATGTCACAACTGGAATGGTTTTCTACACAAATGAGACAAAACTTTAAACTAGAATATCTCCTCAAGAGGATAAGATATTGAAGTAGTCTCTTCACCATTGCCAAGTCTCCGTTCTTATAAGATGAACTTGCTTGACCGCTTATCTAATCCTCTAAATTTCCATCCTTACCCGTTTCTGGGTTGCCCTGGCTACAGTTTAGGTCCTCGATAAAGAACAGTGTATGATTGTTCGCAACTGTAGCAGTTCCTTTCTGGTTTGATCCTGGATTCAGGGCCACGCTTTTCAACCTTAGTTTGTTTGTGATCATTTCCTTGACCGAACGCTGAGTGATGGCAGTGGACATGTGCAGCTTTGTGTAAGGATGCTTTGGGTGTACAAGATTCTGAAAAAAATTTAAACAAAAATTATATTATATGTTATATCACAAAATAATTGCTTAAGGTTGGAACAACATCAATTGGAAGGTTTATGGCAGGGGTTCTTAAATAACTTTTTCCAAGGGCCATCATTTCACAACGACCTCAGGCCATCATTTCACAACAACCTCAGGCCGTGGGCCAATTGTATGACAAAACCAGCATCACGTGACAAACAAAACCTGTCAAAACAATCCCTGAATACCAACAAGCTGAGCTAGAGAGCGTGCGATAAGAAGGATGTATGCCAGATGTTGGCGGTTCTCTTATCAGCCTTCTTTTGGCAAGCCGCGATTCTGCCCATTTTATAACAGAAATAAAGATAACATTTTGCTTGATAAGCTGCGATGTTATAGTGCGCAGATCTGCCTAGGAAAAACCCAAAATACGACTATTGTTCGTGGGCCAGAGTGGATTGTCTGGCAGGCCAGATTTGGCCCGCGGGCCGCCTATTAAGATTCACCCGTCTATGGTGATGGAAGCATTTACCATTCAGCCAGACCAAAGATGTTGAAAATTATATAAATGGCTGCCAAACATCTGTGGTTAGGACAGATGGTTTGCACAGAAATCATGGTGCCTGGGAACTTTAAAGGTAAAAAAGGAACACTGGTAGAGAGCATTACATTATGAACAGAAAAGTATTCAAATTATGTCAAAAGTGTCCTGTAGTTATTTTTAGTCAAAGTTTGCAGAATTTAATTGTGATGTATGACAGAAGAGGAAACTACAAATATCTCATAGAATTCTCTAAAATTCTGTCTTAAAACTTTCTCCAAGTAAATTTTGAATGAGGGTATGATGAAGATCAAAAACCTCTTGATTGATCTTACCAAGGATTAAGGAATGAAGGATTACAAAAAAAAATCATAGTTTTTTTTCTCTGTAATGTCAAAAATTTAAGTCAAAATCTGCACAATCTAAGGGATTAGTACAGGGGTCAAGCATGTTCATCTTGTATGAAAGAGGACTTCAAAGGAAACAAAATGGTGAAGAAAGCATTCAAGAATCTTATTCCGTTAAGAAGAAATTCAGCTTTGAAGTTTGGTATCATTTCTGTAAAAACGACTGGAGTCAGACTAGTTGTGATGTCACAGCCTCAGATTCCTCAAAGTTTTTAGGTACTCTAAAAAAAAAAAAACAATTTTGAAATTATTTTCCCTTGAACTTTCTTTAGGTGGTATATTATAAATACCCTTCCTGGATTCAGTTTTGGAAACTTTTTTGACATGACCCATGTTTTTTAAGCCACAAAATTGCAGGACAAAATATGATAGAATAAATAAAGACTTTGAGGAATCCAGCTTATAACATCACAACTAGTCTGATTTCAGTCATTTCTATACAAATGTTATCAAGCTTCAAACTTAAATATCTCCTTAACGCAATAAGATTTTGAAATGCTTTTTTGACATATCCCATGGTTTTTAAGCCACAAAATCGCAGGACAAAATATGATAGAATAAATCAAGACTTTGAGGGATCCAGGCTATGACATCACAACTAGTCTGATTTCAGTCATTTCTATACAAATAATATCAAGCTTTAAACTGAAATATCTCCTTAACGCAATAATATTTTGGAATACTTTCTTCACCGTTTTGATTCTTTCTAAGTCCTCTTTATATAAGATAGACATGCATGGCCCCTGAATGAATCCTTTAAATAATAAGGCCTTAAAATATATATATTTTTTCTAATAGTTAATTTTTTACTGATTGTGATGAAACATTTTGCTATTGTTCATGGTTGATAGCCTATTTTTTCATGGTCAATAGCCTATTTTTCATGGTTGATAGCCTATTTTTCATGGTTGATAGCCTATTTTTCATGGTTGATAGCCTATTCTTTATGGTTAATAGCATAATTTCTTCCAATCAACTTAAGTTGTTGGTACCTGTCCAAAGATCTTTACAACTATTCTTTAGAAATATAAAATCGTGTCATAACTTCCCTGGCCACTCACACTACACTGCACAGTTTTGTCCCCTTTTTCATCTAAAACTTCAACTTACTGCCCTGTTCTATCCTCCCGATACCAAGCGCCAGGCAAAGAAGAAACAAGTACCATTTTTACAGTGTCTACTATGATCCAGGAATGAACCTAAATTTCCTGACTGAAAAGCTGACACTACACCACAGAGCCAATTTAACACCACATACTTTTAACTTAGTAAAACTGTCCATATAAATGTGAGAGAGATATTGCATTTGGGATATATACAAAAGTTTTACCTGTACAAGCGAAGTCTTTCCAACACCAGGCGACCCTACAAGTAACACGGGGTGAGATTCTGACAGTAAATCCAGCAGGTGCGCATACCGCTCGGCCTGGTGAGGTAAATAAACAGTTCTATTCTACAATGCAGACTCATTCAAAATTAGATCCATTCTGGTTGCTCAATTCACAAACCATTTCATTGCTCAAAATAAAGAAATGTCATGCACACAAATAATTAACCTTGATGAAAAAATGCAGCAATTGTTTTTGAAATTTTTCACCAAATTTTACCTGATCAATATCAAAGACAAACATCACTTACTAAATGCAGTCCTGCTGGAATGTTGTATACCTCAAACAAACAGACATTCTCTACATTTAGATGTTCACATAAATAATCATCCCTATCATTAGTTGTTCTGCCCCTTAAAATTTCAAACAGTCAGACCAGATCTGATATGTAAGCAGGTCTAGTCAGACTTTTCCCCTTTATTTTCTTTATTCTGAAAACCATAAGTGATTATGATCAAATTTCCTTTATTAATAGCTCAATTGTATTAGTTCTCCTGTTGGTCCTGGGTTGTTGTGGAAGCTGGTGTTGTATCATATTAGCAATGGATGAAGTCCTTATTGTGTGGTTGAGTGGTTATTTTAACTAAGATAAGTGGTCTCATTATTTGCTACATTAAGTTTGTGGTTATGATTTGTTGGAACAAATTTATAAGGAGAAAGACAAGTCATATTATGTGCACTATTCTATTATATCTTATACCACAAAATGGAGCATACAATATAATCAGTTGAAATAAATCTATAATCGCACTGTATAGTGCCTTGTTAAAGGAAATCATTTTTACAGCAACTTCATATTTCGCTGAAGGTCAGACACAGTATTGAAGTGTAACACATACCTCCCACACCTACACTTTCCCAATGGCTTTTCATCAACCAAGATTTTGACATCACAAGGACATAAACTGTATTGAAACGTAACAAACTCCCACCAAAATCTTTCCAATGGCTTTTATCAAAAAAGATTTTGACGTTGAATATATATTTCTTAAGCATACATATTCAGATTACACAGTAGCTAAGGCAGACCAAGGTCTACGTATTAAGAATGTTTCCGCACACAACTTTTTTTAAATCGAAAAGTTTGATTCCTGATTATTACCCACCTGAGGAATAGTGGTGTAGTTGGAAGGCATAGAACGAACCCTCTCCTGTGACTTATCCACAAATGGTACCAGGATGCCCTGAAATGGATCCACATGAAGGTCGAAGAGAGAACCATTGGGTGGCACCATCAGATCTAAGGTTGCACGACTCAGGATGTGCCGTGCAAAGGATTCAAATTGGTCCCAATACCTTTGAAATAATGATAATAATAATAATAATGATAATAATGATAATAATGATAATAATAATAATAATAATAATAATAATAATAATAATAATAATAATAATAATAATGCTACTGCTACTGATAATGATAATAATATTAATAATAATGTTAACAATAAACAATAATATTGATATTGATAATAATAATATTAATAATAATAATAATTATAATAATAATAATAATAATAATAACAATAATAATAATAATAATAATAATAACAATAATCAAAAATATTTTATAAATGATAACAATAATAATGATATTAATAATAATAATAGTAATAGTAATAATAATAGTAACAATAATAATATTAATAATAATAATAATATTAATAATGATAATAGTACTACTACTACTAATAATAATATTATTAACAATAATAATAATAATAATAATAATAATAATAATACAAAATAATATTAATGATAAATAATAATAATAATAATAATAATAATAATAATAATAATAAATAATAATAATAATAATAATAATAATAATAATAATAATAATAATAATAATAATAATAATAATAATAATAATAATAAAAATAATAATAATAATAATTAATAATAATATAATAATAATATTACTAATAATAATAATAATAATAATAATATTAGTAATAATAACAATAATAATAAAACTACTACTACCATTTACTAGTGGTGGTGATAATGATGATGATGATGATGATGATGATGATGATGATGATGATGATGATGATGATGATGATAATAATAATAATACATTTAATAGTGTAAAAATCTGCTATGCATTAAAATGTGCTTTACAATCAAATTTTTACCTATCAAAGGCAAAACGAAAAAAGTCAGTTTAGACAAGCTTAGACAAGCTGTTAATTAAACAAAATTTGCAGCAAGATTTAGACATAATTGAAACATTCACCTTTGAAAAAATTCAATAGATGTGAATTTGTTGATGCGCTAAAGGACATACCAAAAAGCTTGTATTTTTTACTTAAAGGAGACATAAAGTCTCAAACTCCAATCCTTATTTCATATGATAGAGGATTAAAATATAAACCAAATACCAAAAAAACAGAATGTCAAAATCTTATTCCTATCTCAAGTTATTCATGTTTGAAGTTCACACATGGAGGCTGTCATTTTGTTCCACTCTCTATTGAAATCTTGTGCATGATGACACTATTTCACCAACAGGGACATAAGGATTATAATGTATTTCCTTACTTATTTTATCAATAAAGTTTTTATTCCAAAATGATGTGACACAAAGTTTTAACAACAAGTTTTGTTAATATCATGTGTAAACAAACCTGTCCTAGACCCATATAAAGTAGGAAAACTTGAGATAAGATTATAAAGAAATACAAGGTATTCCAACACTCTTCTGGGTTGATAACATCATAATCTGCATATTTTATAATCAAAATGGCGGCTCACATTGAAGTATTAAGCATCATTTTCTGCATATTTCATAATCAAAATGGCAGTCGACCCCCATAGAAGTATTGGGGTGTTCAATAAAGTGTTAAAATTGCTTCGGGGGGTTGCAGCTTGGTCAGAGGATTTCTTATTTTTTATTCTATCATATGAAATAAGGATTATGTCAGACTACATGTCTCCTTTAACAAAATTTTAAAACAAACCTAAGTGATTCCAACTAAGAAAACAAAATGATTGATTCTAAAGTATCTAAATGTGCAATACATCCATGAGTCTTTCAAAAAAAAAATTCAACTCGATGCATCAAAGAAAAAACTGAACTTGGAAACAATGAAGAAAACTTCATTCACAAATAAAGAAAACAAATGATTAAAAATACCTCTCATGCAAATGACCTCCAAATCCCCAGACGTAGGCAAACATGAAAACAGATGACACCATAATGGTTGGATTTGCAGGTGACTTGATGCTGCTATGCCTTGATGAAGCACTGGAGGTCCGGGTGTGGCCAAGATATTTTCAACTGAGAGAAAGAATAATAATAATTTTGTAAATTTAAGTGTAAAAAAACATAAAGCTAAATCCATCCAAGCCATTGGGCTCATTGAGCCGGTGCTTATCCCCGGTTTCCATGGCTCAAGCAGATGAGAGTACGTTACTCCCCCTAGACGGGACGCCAGTCCATCACAGATTAACTCCCCAGCAGTGCTGGTACGCATTTTACAGCTGAGTGGACTAAAGCAAGTAGAGTGTCTTGCTCAAGGACACAATGCAGCGCTCACGACGGGAATCAAACTAAGTTCCTCTCGAATACGAGCATGACTCCTTAACCACTGAGCCACAGCACCTCTATAAAAACAAAACACATCCACCAAAAATTGGTGCTCGTTGAACAATACAAAAGAGAAAAACAAAAACAATGATTATAGCAACAACAAACTTAAAAAAAGGATAGGCAACCAGAAGAAGAGAATCTAAGAAAAAGCTTGAGTCTTAAGAGCTTTTTTGAATTAATAAAATGTGTTGTCAGGGTTTAATTTGATCGAGGAGTGCATTACAAAATTATGGTGCAGCAACGGAAAACAAAGGATTTTGATCAAATGTTAAGGTACATTAAAATATTGCAATCAAATCTTGAATGATTTTGCTTAAAAATGCTTCAATGGTATGTAATAATAACAGTTGTGGGTTAAATTACATTTTTGGATAAATTTTGCAAAAAAGGAAATTTAATCCACAATAAATGGAAGAATCCTTTAGCCATAATCAAACATGAAAACATCGGATAATGGTTAGGTTTGTAGGAGACTGGATATTGCTATACATTGGCACTAAGGATCCGGGATGCGACCAAGATTTAATGAACTGAGAAATTTTTTGATTTTATCAAGAACAAAAAAAGAGAATTTAATTAACTATAAAATAGTACATTTAAATGTTATAAAAGAAAAACATGAACACATGCCAAAAAGTTTCTCTTTAAGCCTACCCGCACCCGACACCTGAGTTAATTCTGAAAACTCAGGTATGACAATTACCAACCAGACTTCCTGTTCAGTGTATTGTTTCCACTCCAAACAATGATTGTTTATCTGCCATTCCCATGCACACCAGTCAAGTAACCCGAGATTATTTGTGTGTATAAGATTACAGAAAGCCATTGCTGAGTAATCAAGGCACTTTTGGGATTGAAATCACTCATCCGTGTTAGGTGTCTTAGTGGGAGACATTTGTTTGTAAACTGGTGATTAAAATAGCTGTGTATCATATGCCTCGGGATATGTCTGAGGTGATGTGTGCACTAATTGTGAATGATTGACGAACCTTTTCTCCTAAGGAACAATATTGCTTCATGAAGTTTAATCTTCAAATGTTCAATGACATGTAATAATAACAATTTAAGACAAAACTACTTTGTTGGTTAAATTTGTAAAACAAGAAAGGGAGGACATTTTCATCAAGTGCAAAACAACAGAAATTGATCACCTCTTAATAGAGGACATATACATTATCATCAAAACAATGAACAAATATGTTTGATTAAAGATTGTGAGTTTTAACTACATTGTTGGATGAATTAACAAAGGAAGATTTGATCACGTGTGAAAAAGAAAATTTGATAAACTGTAAATAGGAGATTTAAACATTGCATGAAAGCATTATCTTTCGTTTAGCCAGGAGAAATGGTCCGTCAATCATTCACAGTTAATGCACATTACTACCTCAGGCATTAAGATACACAGCTATTTTTACCACCAGTTTGAAAACAAACTTCTCCCACTAAGACACCTGACACGGATGAGTGATTTCAATCACAAAAGTGCCTTGATTATTCAGCTCTGGCTTTGTGTAATCTTATACACACAAAATAGCCTTGGGCTACTTGGCTGTGGTGAGCATGGTTGGCAAATAAACAATCATTGTTTGGAGTGGAAACACAATACACTGAACAGGAAGTCGGGTTGGTAATTGTCATACCTGAGTTTTTAGGATTAACTCAGGTGTCGGGTGCAGGTAAGCTTAAAGAGAAACTTTTCAGCATGGTAACAAAACACTTCAATAAGTATGATCCAAATATATCAATGGCTGCAATCATTACAATTGTAGAGTAAAGTAAACTGCTTAATTATTTTTACAACCTTTTTTTATATTTAAGTTACAAATTACTTTTTAGGAATGTGGTAGAAAAACTTTTTACTGCCATAACTTTCATAAATGTTATACAGACATTTCTGTAGTGTATTCTAATGGCATGCTGTACTTTCTATATTGTCCATCATTTCATTTTGTTACCATGGATGCAGCCAGAGGGTCAAAGGGGTTGTATGTCACCCCTAAAAAAAAAAAAAAAACGGTACAAAGGCCGTACAAATATGCAACAAGATCCAGATTTTTTGAGGAGATGACATTTTTATTCTCTGAATTTTAGTCTTCAAAAAGTGTAATAGACTGTCGTTTGAACAAAAGTTACAAAAATATTTTAGGCCATCAGTAACTTTTCTCTCAAAGCAAACCCCCTCAATCTGAAAGGCGCACTACACCCACCCCCTGATTACCTAGTTTGGTTTCTTTCTCCTTTGGTGCCTCTTTCATGCTTTCCTCTCTCTGAAAGAATTGGTCAAACAAAGCAGAAGAAATACGAATAAACGATGTGACTTCTTGTAAGCCCCATGATGGCTGGTCAGATTGACTGGACGATAGCAAAGGTGTGGCAGTGACCCTCTCACAACCAGAGGTCTCCAGGAACTTTACTGTAGGTGTAATGGTCTCATCAATCAATGTACTTAGTAACTGGAAACTGAAATGTGAAAACAAGTAAAAGGTTGCATAATTATTAATGAAAAGGTGAAAAGGATAATTACTCCTATGGTATATTACATGATATATATTATAACTTTTGTTGTTACTTTCCATAGTCTTCTTAACCCATACATATTTTCTTTCTTGATGTATATGCATGTATCTCTGCTTGGATAGATTGATCGATCGATTAAAAACAATCAATCAATCAAAATCAATTAAATAATTATTCAATCAATATGCATATGCACTTCCGAGCTCTGGGTCAGAATCAACTAAAATTTGTTCAGATGCTTTTTTAAATCACCTACATTGATATAACTGTCAGGAAATAAGTCCTAGTATAATATTTGTAAAAAACATAATAACCACCTTTCTATCTCTTGATATTTTTTTGACAATTTTTTTTGGAGTAATTCTCTTCTTTTTTTTCAAACTATATTGTTATGTACCTGTATGGATAAGGCAATTACTTTTATATGTATAAAATAACAGTCCATGCTGCTAATTTGTCCATAGCTGTGTTAATAAAATCACAGCCAAACTTGCATGCACTTTTCTTTGAAATTAGTGGTGTTGGTACATCCGCACATTTTATCTGAAACTGCATTCACTTTGATTTACTTTCCGCCAACATAAGACCACTTTCAGCAAAAAGTGTATTTTATTCAACACAGCAACATTTTGAATTGAATACTTCTGAAGAAATTCAATTGCATGAAATATATAAAGCATACATATGAACATACAAATATGAATATAATTAAAATAAAATGATGAATATCCTCTGTTTTAAAACTATGCAAAAATAACTGAGATCGATTGCGAGTTTCTAGTATTACTTATTCAAAATAAGTGTTAACAAATACAACGATGTCAGTAAGTTTGAGAAGTGCACTTGAAAAAGTTTTGACCATGAGAAAACTACAGATGGGAACACTTTCTATGATGGAAAAATGCACTATTCAATTCAGAAGAAAAAAAAAATCATGAAGTGCAATACAAATTTGGGCAAAAAATCAATTTGGTTTGTTCAATACTGATAAGGAAAGATATCTTGTTTTGATGCTGTTTTTTCCTTGCCTTATGTCCTGACCAGCAAAAAATATCTTATAATCCCTGGTTCCTCCCAAGGTGAAATGGTCCACATTTACTGAGAAGTGTTCCTTACTTTTCATGTGAAAATTCCCACAAATTCTTCACATCAGCAAGCCAAGAATCCACCAATGACTGCCAGTGTACCACATCACTCCCAAAATACATCACTGAGCAGTCGGCCACCATGGCAGGTGCAGCGTGGGATAGGTCAGATGTTTCCATGATTACAGACATACAATCTATAAGAATAAGAAACACTTTTATACCCTCTGTATCTGTATCAGCATTTTAAAATCTATGATGAAAACTGTAATTAGATCACATGTTTATAAACATTTTGAGAAAATGGAGCAAATTTTACTTCCTGTGAAGTGCTGGTAGGTGTACAATACCAAAGATATTGAAAATAAAACTACCAAACACATTCTTATTTTTTACACATACTACTTACCATCCTATAAAACACCACCCACCACCACCACCACCCACCACCACCACTACCCACCACCACCACCCACCACCACCACCACCACCACCACCACCACCACCCACCACCACCACCACCACCCACCACCACCACCCACCACCACAACCCACCACCACCACCACCCACCACCACTACCCACCACCACCACCCACCACCACCACCCACCACCAAGAAGCAGTCATACCATTTTCATATCAAAAATGTATTTCTAAACTTAAAGACAACTAAAAATCTTTATATATAATTTTCAAAGATTTCTTTGCAAAGTTTTCTTGAAAATGATTGTGATATCTACTAGTTCAGTTAGATTTTGATCAAAGGTATGATTAATACATGAAAACTCCGTGAAAGAATTTTGTGCGTTACTCTTCAAGCCCTGTAGATTAAGAGTGCCCCTAAGGCAAGATGGTAAACAATGCAATATGACATTTCCCATCAAATATTAATTATTGAGATATCTGAGACATTCAGAAAACGCACAAGGTGGAAGCCATGCCGAATCTCGCAGGTATCGTGATAAAGCTACAACAATTTTTTAATGAGCCTAATATAAATAGTTTTAGTGACAATGGCTTCTCTGTTTTTGACGGATTATTCAGTCCAACCAATCCCCCACCACAGAATAATAATGATGATGATGATGACAATAATAATAATAATACATTTATATAGTGTAAAAATCTGCAAGCATTCTAATGCGCTTCACAATAAGATAAAATTAAACAAAGGCAATACGAAAAAAGTTTTTTTTTTAACTTAGACTTATGCAAACTAAGATTGTTAACTGAACGAATAGAGGCAGGCAGTTCATTCTAAAGGGCTGGACCTACATTATAAATACCACTGTCACCTAATGTTTTACACTTAGCTCTAGGGACAAAAGAAAGGGAGAATCATCAGAGCGTAACGAATACCTTTATTGCTATTGAATGCGATCAGTAAGATAACACAGGGCAACTTTATGTAGGTATTTAAAAACAAAAATTAGAGGTTTAAATTTAATACGAAATTCAACTGGAAGCCAGTGAAGGGAGGAACTAAGAAGGACTTTTGAGGGGGCATTGTAGCAATTAACAAGTAACTTGGTAACATTAATCTGGATACATTGGAGCCTTTTAATGAGATAATTTGGAATATTGTGAAATAAACTTTTACAGTAATTTAAATGGCTATGAATGAATGCATGAACTAACGTATGCATGACTGTCTGGGACATATGTTTCCTGATTTTTTTTAGATTATATAAGTAGTAATTCCCAGTCTTGCAAATTTTCTTGATATGTTCTTCCATTTTCATATCTTTTTTTAAAATAATTCCTAAATTCCAAAGTTGCTTAAAAAAAAAATTACATTTACAGAACCAATTTTAATAGAATTGATATTCAGTTTTAGAAAATCTGAAGAAAGTGCTGAGGATAGTGAATTCAGTTTTAGAGTCATTAAGTTTTAAGTTGCATGCCACCATCCAATCACGAGTATCAGCAATACATTTTTCTAGTCGAGAAATGGCAAGTAATTCATTGGTCTTGTCACCAGGTTTAAAAACATGAATTAGTTGTGTATCATCCACATATAGAGAAACCTGAGACATGATAGTTTTGGATAACAGAACAAAATGGTATCACTGTGGCGGTCATTTATCAGGAACTGTAAAGGTAATGAAAGCTGCAATGCTCCATACGTATGTATTCATATATGAAGTACTGTCGGAATTTCTCCTACCTGGCATGAATACTTTTTCTCCATTTGCTAGATAGAGCTGTTTGTTTCTCTTATCCAGAACAGGTTGAAGTTGCTCCGTTAGGGTTAGGTTAAGACACCCATCTAGAACGAGCCATCTCTCGAGAACACTGGGAGCATTCAGTAATCCTTTACCAGTTTGCTGTGGAAAACAAATCACAGAAGATTTAGCTCAGTATAAATTATCTACTATCACACTGTTCTTTTTAATACATGATTTTGAAATAATTACTAATCTATAACATTTTCTGAAACAATGTTGCTAATGCAAATCTTACTTTATAATCTCATTCTGAAAATTAAGAAAAGTAGTATGTACAAAAGTAGTATGATTTCATATCACCATGAGAATGAAAATCATGACAAGGTGAACACCTTTATGAAAGAGTTATATACACATTACACTAATATTGGTACTCATTTTACACAGCTGGGTCAACTGGAGCAATTTATTGGAATTGATGGTCTTGCTCAAGACCACAATGTGGTACCCATGCAAACAGAAATCAAACCCAGAGCTTGTGGGGTCAGGCATCAGATGTTCTACCACTGAACTACAATGATTCCCCCCCACCCCCTCACACACAAACCTGCAATTGCACATGTGCTGCAATTGTTTGTTTGATGAGGGCTCAACAGCACACGACAGTGAGGGTCAATTATGCCTGAGAGGTTAGATCATTCCAGAGGTAGGAAGGAAAGAAACCATGGCGAGATTTAGAAAAACACAAGAACTATAAGCCAGAAAGCTGGGATCGAGAGAGGTGCATGGGTGAAAAAAAAAAAAAAAGTAGTAGAGAAAGGGGGAAGCAGAGGAGGACTAAATTTGGTTGTAGAGGGAAGCATGGCGAAGGAAGGAGATGATTTTATCCGGAGGGTTTTCTGGAAGAGCTCAGCTATTAAGTTGTGGGGAGCGAGGGAAGCTCTGGGATGGAAAGATTGTACAGGGGGCAAGCAAGGAGAACGTGGAATATGAGGGTGCAATGGCAATTGTTGTTGAGGGGTTGAGGGAGCTAATAAGGAGGTGGGAGTGAGTGAGGTGGGTGTGACCTATTCTAAGATGGGTAATGTGACACAGGAGAGGTTGCAATTGCACTGCAATCATTCAACTGAAGAAAAAAAGACTTTTTGGTGTACCTTTTTCTTCCTTCCCTTTCTGCTTGATCTTCAATTAGATTTTTGGCAGCTTGTTCTGATGCTACGGAATCTCTGATTAGTTTTGGAATGAACCCATCTGTCCATGTTAACCGCTCCTCATCATAATCACCTAAAAGCTATAATTGAGGAAAAAATGGTTAAAAGATGCTGAAAAAGTTGTGAAGTACGGTAGGTAACTAGGCACCCTCCATGGGAAAGATAATTCAAGAAGTACTTTAAAAGTATACCTTATTTACAAACAGTGAAAAGACAGTGAACAATTATACAGTAAACAGTAACTAATTTTACATTTATAGCCATAATTTTGTTTAACATGTTCAAAAGCACTTTACAAACTTAAAAACATAAGTCATGAATAAGATGAAAGAAATATATAACAGTCACATTTTCATAATCAGAGCAATACACAGTGTATGCTCTTTTAAAATGTTCTTCCAAATATTATGATGACTAACTGGAGGCTATGAATATTCAGTCTGTTTGACTTAAACCCAACAGTGTTCAGAACCCACTATTGAAAATACATTATAAAAATCCAAGCGAATCCTTTGCCCTGGAGTTACACGAATGATCTGACCCTGTCATAAATCTACATACAAAACTTAGCCCATCACAATATTAAAGCTGCAATGTTTGTTCACAGATAAAAAAGAATTTACAGTTACATAATTTTTCTGTGGTAAAATTCTTAATAATTTTAGCCTAAAACATATACCACCAACAAATTTGTAACCATTTTTTTGAACTTCACTTTTGACAGATTCTTAAGATGATATTTCAATAGAACTCACTTTTACTGTGAATAAATTCAATAACCATAGACCCTTAGGCAAAGGTTTGCTCTCCAAAATGTTTTTTTTACCTCTGAAAAGGACATGGTACCAGGGAACAGAACAGACAGCTGTACCCTGGGGTAGTGGGAGGAGTTATGCTCCTCCTTGGTGGCCACGTCCAGCCAATGCAGGGTGAATTTGGAGATGATGGAAGCCTTCACCCTCAGTTTCCCAAAAGTGATTCACTCGACCTGACAGCGGAGTAATCAAGGCCCTGAAAAAAAAGGTATATGCAGTTATAATAGATTGTGCTAAGATACATTTTATATTTGCTTCAACATCATCTTTAAGTTTGTTTGTTTGTTTGATGAGAATTTAACGGCACCACAACAGCAAGGGTCAAATTGTGCCCGAGAGGTTAGAAGGAGAGTAAACAAGGGAAGATTGAGAGAAACACGAGAACTAACAGTCAGAAAGCTGGGATCGAGAGAGGAGGTGTATGCGTGAAAAAATAATGTAGCGAGAGAGGGGGTGGGAGAGGAGGACTAAATATGGTTGTAGAGGGAAGCATGATGAAGGAAGGAGATAATTTTATCCGGAGGTTTTTTTTGGAAGAGCTCGGCCACTGAGTTGTGGGCAGCGAGGGAAGCTCTGGGAAGGTTGTACAGGGGGCAAGCAAGGAAAATGTGATGGACTGTGAGGGTGCAATGGCAATTATTGCAGAGGGGTGGGGTGGGGAGCCAGTACAGAGGTGGGAGTGAGTGAGGTGGGTGTGACCTATTCAATCTTTAAGATACAAAAACATTTATATTTTTCCTTTTCAACACTGTTTTGATGTAATTGTTGGTCTTAAGCTTCGTCTTTGTGTTGATTTTAGAATCGAGTATCACCAGTTTTATATTTCTGTTAAAATGTTCTTTTTCATGTAACTATATTATTGTTTGTATTATTGTTTTATTGATAGTGAGAAATACAATATATGGATGAAAACAAGTTTCTTAACCCTTACTCTGCCAACACTTTTTTGGAAAATGCGCTTGGGAGGCGGGGTCAAAGATGGGGCACCCAAAACAGAAATAATTATTGCCGCGTGGTAGAGTAAGGGTCAAGCGAGGGTAAAATTCATATGCAAATATAAATCTCTGAAATGAAAAATTAAAATGCAGATTGGCATAGGCATGGAGGGATTGGGGGTCGTGACCCCACATATATCCCAAAACAACATTATCAAGCTCCCCTGATATGTTCTAGTATTTATTCCAATAATGTTCAAAGAAATGAATGTATTATTATCTGAGATTTATTTAAGAAAGTGAGAGATAGTCTGAGCAAGAGTACACAACTGAAATATGAGGTTGGGATAACTGAGAAATGAGACATAGGTTAGGCATAGATAGGTCTTGTTTTAATGTTTAATCTATTTTCATAAATTCGACGGTATACAGGTATGGCTTAAAGGTAAGATGCATTATGTATAAAAATGAAAACCTATTTTGTCACACCCCACACTTTTGGACCTTGACATGAAAATTCCCCCTACTCTTTGGAGACTGCATGGTGACACCACTAATACTGCAGCAGAATGACAACATGAAATAGGTTTGGAATAGCAAAAAAAAACTATAACCTAATTACGAAATTAGATATGCCTCACCTTTATCTTTGCAACCTGTGGAAATGCACTCTTCTTGTGCTCTTTTTGAGGGGGTGGTTTGGCGCTCTGCAGGTTGTTTAGCACCCGCGCTAATGTCTGATAACAAACTGTTTTACCGCTGTTTGCCGCTCCGACCAGAATAACACCAGTTTTATGGTGAAGGCTCTGATGTAATTCAATAACCTGTTGAAAAGATACAGATATACTTAGGAGGTTATATCTTCTTTTTAGCTAGCTAATTATACATACATGCAATAAGCTTTTTATACCATGAAGGCCACAATGCCAACAGTAAAGTTCAGCAATAGCCGAATGAGTCAGCACACAAGAACATGGACTTGATTGGGCTAGGATGGAAATGAATGAACACAATGTTTTAATGCTTCTCTTCTTGAATAGCTTTCAGATAACCAGGCAGAAAGGAAGAGAAGGAAGGGGGGAGGGGGGGGGGTGACTGTCCTGCCGACGGGACCATTAACGTCTTCAAGGCATAAGCGCCATACAGCCTCTCCCAAACGCTTGATGAGGAGCAGATGATGCAGGCAACATACTTTCATGCGTATGTGTCTGTTTGGTGGTGGAAAATCTCCTAGTTCAACCTCCTGAGATTCAAAACCTGGAAACTCCAGCATCTCAGTTGTTTGCTGTAACAACTGAGCGACCTAACTGTACAATTTGATATCCCCTCACTAATCCATTAAAACTCATACAAATTTCTTTTCAACTCAATATCTTTTGCAGGCTATAGCTTCACATTGCAAATTCCTTGGCTGATGACAATAGGTGTCACTAGATGACAGGCATACATGGTAAAAAGAATATTTTTACGTTGGCTCATTTGAATGTGATACTCTTGAAAACCATTTATACAATGAACTTATTTTGTCTACAGAAGTTCTGAATGTCTGATAGACATGATGGGTCAATAAAAAAATCATTTTATAAGAGAGAATATGACAGAAATTTAAATCAAATCATAAAACATACCTTATTTACATGCTGAGGGGTAGCCTGAAGTCTATCTGCATTAAACTGACTCTGAATTGCATCTAACAACACAGGGTCATGCTGCTGACCGCCGGTACTGGGTCTAGCACTGCCCCCACCCCAGGGGAAGACACAGCGCAGAAGACCTCGGATGGAATGTAAATCTTTGGGGTCACGGAGTCTGGGAAGCACGTGAAGCTGGATGGCGAATACGACAGCGTTTTCCTCCTTATGGAGATCATCTTGCTCCAAGACGTTGATCAGTTCTGTCGTCTCTGCTGATCTGCTACCTACACTTTCTGTAAATGCAGCACAGACGATTGAAGATCAATCAATGATTATCAATTAAAGCCTTTACCAACAGCTATGACTATAAACAACTGCTCAAGACATTTCAAACAGTTTTAAATCACTAAGAATACAAGAGCCGGCCCTACAGAAATAAAACTAATATCTTTTAGTAAACTGTTGGGTTATTTTGATGAGGCTGGTGACTTTAACATCACCACGATTTACTTATCTATTTACTTAGTCCTCTTTGTTTCTTTGTTTGTTTGTTTGATGATGGCTTAACAGCGCCACAACAACTAAGGTCAAATTGTGCCTGAGAGGTCAGATCATTCAGTCCTCTTTGCTCCCCATGGAGCAACATCACCATGACAGTGATGGTCAAATTGTGCCAGAGAGATCAGATTATGTCAGAGGTGTAAAGAGGTTGAGAGGACATAGTAACCCCTTATTAGGACAAATGAGAGGTTTTATACCAGATACATAAGTGCCGAAAAAGAATAATGCAAGACAATTAACCAGCTTTACTGCCTTGTACTATAAATTCATATACATTGCATTTGAAATTGTAATTAAATTTGGTTTCAAGGTCCTGCTGGAAATTTAAGACTTAGAAGATTGTGCTAAACTTTCAAACATAGAAAATTCACAGAACTTAAAACTTACCGTGAGTAGTTGGTGTGGTGGTAAACTGAGATGACCCACTGTGACCTGTCAGCTGATGTAACTTCCTCTTGGAGTAAAGTCTCAGGGCAGCGATGTCTATGACCGACTTCAACATTCGCAGGTCCAGATGGTATTCCTCTTGGTTAAGGTACTAAAAAATATGAGCAGGCAATTGAAATTACATAAGATTGGGGTAATAAACCATATGAGCAAACATTTGAAATTTGGACAATTGGGATTTCTCCTAACTACTTTTGTTCACGTTCATAGTTTTTTTTTTTTTTTTTTTTTTTTTAGGAGCTAAATATTTTCTAGATTATGTTTTAATACTTTCCTGACATATCCAATTGTTTTGAAGCTACAATATCTTAGGAAAAATACAATGAAAGACATAAAGACTATGAAGAATCTGAGGATGTGATGTCATATTACAATAACAAATGAATACACAATTACAATGATGGGGTCGTTGCCTGCATATTTGATTATGATAGTAACAATACTATCACAAAATGTTTAATTTGGCCCAGATGAGAACACATGTATGACGTACACACAGACAGACATAACATCAACAAGCAAGTCAATGTCCACGGCCTTTGATAACCAGTTGTGGTGCACTGGCGTATCTACCCATGGAGCTATTAACAGTTAATAGCTCCATGGTCTACCTAACCCAGGCTTGCACCACATTAGTACAGCCCCTGCTTTAAATGAAGAACATTGAGACCATGCGCTAAGATTGTACATATCAACATGTCTTTTGTTTTCCTTTCTTTCCAAGCCACTGGTGTGGTGTCAGTTTTCAAGCCACTGGTGTGGTGTCAGTTTTCAAGCCACTGGTGTGGTGTCAGTTTCCAAGCCACTGGTGTGGTGTCAGTTTCCAAGCCACTGGTGTGGTGTCAGTTTTCAAGCCACTGGTGTGGTGTCAGTTTCCAAGCCACTGGTGTGGTGCCAGTTTCCAAGCCACTGGTGTGGTGTCAGTTTTCAAGCCACTGGTGTGGTTCCAGTTTCCAAGCCACTGGTGTGGTGCCACTGGTGGTGTCAGTTTCCAAGCCACTGGTGCGGTGTCAGTTTCCAAGCCACTGGTGCGGTATCAGTTTCCAAGCCACTGGTGTGGTGTCAGTTTTCAAGCCACTGGTGTGGTGTCAGTTTTCAAGCCACTGGTGTGGTGGCAGTTTTCAAGCCACTGGTGTAGTGGCAGTTTCCAAAGCCACTGGTGCGGTGTCAGTTTCCAAGCCACTGGTGCTGTATTAGTTTCCAAGCCACTGGTGTGGTGTCAGTTTCCAAGCCACTGGTGTGGTGGAAGTTTCTAAGCTCCCTGGCCACATCCCTTCTCAGCTTGCAGCTGGAACTAATGGCAATTTATTTAGCAACACAGACACATCCAATTTTAAACACAAGTTAAA
Organism: Chiridota heheva; assembly: GCA_020152595.1. NCBI lineage: Eukaryota > Metazoa > Echinodermata > Holothuroidea > Apodida > Chiridotidae > Chiridota > Chiridota heheva. Next base: position 2,642,258 of record JAIGNY010001194.1, read on the forward strand.
AGCTTTGGTAAACAAAGAGTGTCTTTGTTTGTCTTTGCTACTTGGGGAAAAAGTGAAATAATATTTTTGATATGACCTGGTAGCAAGAAGAAAAGTTAATGTGGTGGAATATTTGATCATTTGTGGTTTGAAAATTTGTTGCATAAATTTTAAAGCCAGCACTGAAGTAATGACAACTGTAGTCTGATTTCATTGTTTCTACATAAATGACCCAAAACTTGAATATGTCCTTAGAGGAATATTCCTTATGGTTTTTTGTAAAATTATATTTAAAAAAAACATACTTTTAGAGCCAATTTGGTACAATAATCAGGTTGATATTATATTCCGTTCAGGAGATATGGATTTTTTTGCATTTTAAAGTTTTTGTACAGTACATGTATGATGAATTTGTGTTGATGATATCATAGAGGCAATTCCATTTCAAATGTTTATGTTTCTTTGAACGTTAATTGTTTTTTTCTTGAATGTTAATTGGTTGTTTCTGTATGATTAGAAACAATTTTCCAAAAATTATTGAAGTAGGGTAAATTTTATGTATATAAATACCTAACTTTCATCAATTTATTATTCTAGAAGTTTTACTAAAATAAAAAAAGGATGATAGATTTTAATGAAATACATCAACTTTGTAAGAGAATGTGTTCCTGTGATGGCACACTGAGCTTTTTCCTATTTATTTATTAGCATTTTTTGTGAACCTTAAAATTTGATTATCTACTTGTAGGAATAACATATCAACATGATTTTTGTACTAAATTGTTTCTAAAATTTGTCTCTTTCTTAATGAAAGGTCACGAATAAACATGGGAATATTCCTTCAATGAAACAATACATTGAACTAGTTTTAGTTTCTTCACCGTTTTGTTTCTTTTGAAGTCCTCTTTATATAAGATGAACTTTGCTTGACAACGGAACAAACCCTTTAAAGGATTGGTTTGGTGGTCAAGCAAGTTCATCAAATATAAAAGAGGACTTCAAAAGAAACAAAATGGTGAAGAAAGCATTGCATCTTATTCGTTAAGGAGATATTCAAGTTTACAGTTTGGTGTCATTTTGTAGAAATGACAGAAATCAGACTAGTTGTGATGTCACAGCCTCAGATTCCTCAAAGTCTTTAGGTATTTTAAAGAAAGTTTATTTCATTCATTCATAATTTAAATTATTTTTCCTCAAATTGTTTTCAGGTGGTATATTATAAATACCCTTCCTAGACTCAGTTTTACTACTTTTTGTACATATCCCATGATTTTTAAGCCACAAAATCACAGGACAAAATATGATAAAATACATAAAGACTTTGAGATATCTAAGGCTGTGACATCACAAGCAAGAAGTCTGATTTCAGCCATATCAACACAAATGATACCAAATTCTAAACTTAGATATCTTCTTAACAGAATAAGATTATTGAATGCTTTCTGCACCATTTTGTTTCTTTTGAATTCCTCTTTTGTATAAGATGGACATGCTTGACCACTAAACAAATCCTTTAAAACAAACCTACTTCATAGATTCAAATGTTTTCCATAATTTTTCATGATAAGAGTTTAACACCAATAGAAAAATTAAAACTGCAAAAAGATATAAATACCCTTCTTATTATCAAACCTCACAAAATATGACATGAATATTCTACCATATGTTTTCGCTAGCATACCTGAGCTGACAGTATCTCTGCAAATACATTAAGCTTTCCTGCCAATCCTTTATGTTCTTGAAATCCAGCGCAAATAAGGGCAGCCTCTAGGATGACCTTTGTGTCAGGATGCATCATGGAAACAGGGCGCATCAAAGTCTAAACCATGATATCAAATAGATTGTGATTGAACAAAATTTTCAAATTCAAAATTATTTGAGAAAAAAACTTAATTCAGAATAAAACAATTTTGTTTGCATATGAGCATATGGTTGATTGGTGGTGTTTACCAGCACCACAACGTAATAGTCAGTGTGCCAGAGAGATTCAATTAGAGGTAAAAAGAGGTTGAGAGGAGATAGTGAGGTGAGCAGGAGGTAGGCAGGGAAAAAACCGGGACATTCACATGATACTGACACACTAACTGCTGCACTAGACTGGGTATGTCTTAGTGTGTAAGTTTCTTTTAATACTTAAATTTCACTATAAACAAAGATGGGGTAGTTGCTCTTTGTGTTTTCAATTGAAAATAGGTCAAATGGCCTTTCTAACGGTATATTTCGCATAAGGGAGTTGTATCGCGAACAGAAACTACAAATTTTGCCAAATTTTTGTATCAAAAAGGCTAAAAATCTTGATATTTTCACAACTTTTTCCCCCAAAAAATATTGATGATGGGGGCAGTCAAAATTCCACCAGAATTGAATCTATTAATGTCTTTGTAAGTTCCTCACGGGTTTTCAGGCAAAAGCAAGGTCTGGATTTATGGCAAGTAAGCTTTTAAAGAAAAAAAATGTTTTTTTCATTAAATTTTGTGCATTTTTTAAAATTGTATCTATATCAAGCCATCTTTTTTCACAAATCTTCAACATAACCCCCATCAAAAACTACATTTTCTTAAATAACTTTCAAGCTCTTTCAAATGATACCAGATCACTGCTGTGGGCCTACTTGAAAAGCAAAATAATTTTTTGAAAAGTACATGTCCAATCGGTTGCGTCATGACCACGTGGAAATCAAAGGGTGAAAGTGGATATAAAAGTCAAATCTTCTCATGACTTGTCTTTCTCCTTAAAAATTTGTTCCAGCAAATCATAACCACAAACTTACTGTAGCAAATAGTGAGACCACTTTATCTTAATTAAAATAAACACACAATAAGGACTTCATCCATTATTAACATGATACTCAGCACCAACTTCCACAACAACTAAGGTTTTCAGAATAAAGAAAATAAAGAGGAAAAGTCTGACCCGGCCTGGTTATGTATCAGGTCGGGTCTGACTGTTTGAAACTTTAAGGAGCAGAACAATTAATGTATGATAGAGAAGTAAAAAATTAACCAACTACCAAAACTCCATCATAAAATCTTATTCCATTCTCAAGTTTGAGGTTGTAACATGGACGCTGCCATTTTGTCTAATTTTGGTTGAAATCATGCCAATGATGACATAATTTGCCCTACTGTATGTGCTTACACATAATGTATTTATTTAGACTTTTTGAAATTTTCTTCCAAAGAGCTTTGACATGAAGTTTTAAGGGCTTGAACTATTAATACTGTATCATATACAAATACAGATTCACAGACCCTTGAAAAGGAAAATTTATTTCTTAGGAAGTTAGAAAATTTGAAATAGATTATGAAGAAATACATTAATAATATTGTACTGGGTGTATGACATAATTTCTTACAGGGCATATGAACAAAATGGCTGCCCCCATGTAAGTTTATATTGACAGGATAAATGTTTTGATAAATAAGAAAATACATGCTAAATTGTTGATAATCGGAACTCATTTTACAAACGTACTCTCAAAGTTGCGGGAAGTTCTGCTAGTGTGGTTGAGTTCAAAGTCACAAAGCAAGCAAAGTTGGCACTGGCAGGCATCAGGTGTTTTAGGAAAGTCACATGACCTAGAACGCATGGGCTGTATCTCCAGTGATGAAGGCCATTTTCTTCTGACCTTTGATCTGTCTTGCCTAATTGACATGAAAAAAGGAATGAATACAAAATTATTTAATTTTGCATTTTGAATTGGTAAATATTTTTTTCTCTTCAAATCTGTTGTGGGTTTTTAAGTGCAAACATTAGTTGTTTTCCTTGGTTGGTCTTAAAATACAGTTTTCATTGTTCTTAAGATCACAGGTTGGGTGTCACATGACTACAAAAGCGATACAGACAACTTTCCAACATCACTGAACTGTTCCAGCTTTTCTAGCTAGTAGCTAAAGCTAGATCCATCTGAGCCACTAGGCTTATAGAGCTGGTGCTTATCCCTGGTTTTGATAACGCAAGCGGATGAGAGTACATGACTCCCACTGGATGGGATGCCAGTCCATCGCAGGTTAACTCCCTTGAAATGCTGGTACTCATTTACAGCTGAGTGGACTAAAGCAAGTAGAGTAAAGTGTCTTGCTCAAGGACACAATGCAGTGCTCACGACAGGAATAGAACCCTGTACCTTTCAAATACAAGCATAACTTTTAACCACTACACCTCTAGCTAGTAGTATCAAGGATAATTTAGCTCCTTGGTAGAGCGCTCCAAAATCTTCTATTATTGATCATCTATATATAACACGAATCTTGTGTTCAGTGCTTGTATAGGTTTAATAGATTTATGAGTTGTGGGAAGTGTTTGAGAGGAGGGAAGTGAGTTATTGATAGAATAATTACTAGATCAACATCCAAAGCTATTAAAAACTGGTTTTCCACACCCCTTTTCATGAAACTACAATTTGAAATGAACACCCCTCAAATCATTTACTTTTACTTTCAGCTGCAAATCATCAGCACAAGTAAGCCTCATTCAGCACAATCTGTTGTTTATCATTCTCACTTTGCTTGTATGTACTTTTACACAAAAGCTCCATGTATGCAGTAACTGATAAGCTGATAAGTGGCCAATTCACATAACACTGTGGCTTTGTGTATGGTTTGGCACTGGAGCAGTTGTGGTTTTGTGTTAATGATTTAAGAAAAGGTAGAAAACAGTCAGGACTTGTGGGGCAAAAGCTATAGCATAATAAGTTTAGAATGAAGTGCAATGCTCTGAATTTAATCCTTGAAAAATTTGTACATGAAGCAATATCCTTAGGAAAATAGTCCATCAATCATTCACAGTTAATGTATATATCACCTCAGGCATATGATACACAGGTATTTTATCACCAGTTTGAAATAAATTTCTCCTACTAAGACACCTAACATGGATGAGTGATTTCAATCACAAAAGTAAATGATTACTCAGCAATGGCTTTCTGTAATCTTATACACCAAATATCATTAGACTACTTGGCTGTGGTGTGCATGGCAATGGCAGACAAACAATCATTGTTTGGAGTGGAAAAACAATACACTGAACAGGAAGTCAAGTTGGTAATTGTCATACATGAGTTTTCAGGATTAACTCAGGTGTCGGGCCCGGGTAGGATTAAAGAGAAATTTTTTGGCATGTAACCAAAGAAAATAATTGAGTGTATACGTCGTGACCTGTGTGTGTCAGAGAGAGTAGCTACGTTTTTAGTTTAAATGGTATTTAACAGTGAATCAGGTCTGAGAGACCAGATTGCATATTTTAATAGCACAGTAGGTACGGTATAATTTGAAATAAATATATACACCTAATGAATTTTACAAAGTAGATAAATGTGATCATACCGAATGCTTTTTTAGTGGTGATAGGTCAATTCTATGGATTTGTATGGCTTCTCTGAAAACCTATCTAGGGTCAAATAAGGCAGCCATGTTTCTAATGTCCATTTAACTTGGGTAAAAAATTGTAAAGTCACCTTTGATTTGATGGCACATCTATTTTTCATTTCCATATGTATATAACATTATACTTGAAAGGTTGAGATCTAAGAATAACGTATGTTTAGGGGAATTTACGTGAAACAAAATGGTGCATTTGACATTGAATGATCATGTTCTTTACAGAGAACTACTGGACTTGGCGTCTGATTGGTTTTAGTATGGAATTTTTTACAATGGTATGAAGATACTGCAAAGGAGGTATCTGAATTGAGATATAAAACCCTGCTCAGTTTCCTTAAAAACATTTTTTTATTTGAAGTTTACTTATTGATTGGAAATTCACCTGAATTATCTTCTGTAACAAATACAGGCACTTGATTCTTGACAGCATCAGCACTGTAATGATCACTGAATGAGTAGTGTGCTCCCTTGGCTACAGAGTGTCTCCTCATTGGAACTGCCTGGTTATTAACTTGGTCTTGCTTCTAGAGTTAAAATTTATGATAAAAACAAGTTTTACAAATAATAACTTATCTTGACTTTTAACAATGCTGTTATACACCCACAACATTGCCCAAAGGATTCAAACTTCATTTATATATTTAGTTTATTTGTTTGTTTGTTTGATGAGGGCTTAACGGCACCACGACAACGAGGGTCAAATTGTGCCTGAGAGGTTAGATCATTCTAGAGGTAGGAAGGAAAGAAAACAGGGGGAAAGTGAGAGAAATACAAAAACTAAAAGTCAGAAAGCTGGGATTGAGAGAGGAGGTACATACAGTAGGTGCATGGGTAAAAAAAAAAAAAAAGTAGAGAGAGAGAGGGGTGGGAGAGGAGGACTAAATGTGGTTGTAGAGGGAAGCATGATGAAGGAAGGAGATCACTTTATCCAGAGGTTTTTGGGAAGAACTCGGCAATTGAGTTAAGGGGAGCGAGGGAAGCTCTGGGAAGGTTGTACAAGGGGCAAGCAAGGAGAGCGTGGACTATGAAGGTGCTATGGCAATGGGGAGAGCCAATAAGGAGGTTGGAGTGAGTGAGGTGGGTGTGACCTATTCTAAGAAGGGTAATACGAACGTTGTTGACATGAGAGAGCTTGTTGATGGTGGGTTTGATCAGAATGGTAGGCTGGATGACGTGGAGTTTGTTATCAATTTGGAAGTCCCATGATATATATTCAGAATAAAACTGATTATATCATTTCAAATACTACAATACTACTCATATCATATACGAAATAGCTCAAAACAAAAGATATCCGCTACTAAAATGACCTAGCTTCATATTCAAATTGCTTTCTATAAAATAAAGTGTTACAAAAACAAAAAACAAAATATTGTTGATTTTGACTACAATATGTTTCTAAGATTCATGCTTCCTAAAAGCTAAACCATTCCTGCTATTTCTATCTAAAAGGTTATTTTGATAAACACATGTTATTCAATTCATGCTTCATCTATAAATAACAATCATTTTAGCAGGGATATTGAAACAATTAAAAACTAGATACTGATGAATCAAATGTTGTTTTACATAAAAACTAACAATATTTCAATCATCTATGCTATTCTCAATAATAATAAATACCAGTAAAAAACTACAGTATATTAAAGGATTAGTTAGGTCAAGCAAGACTTCAAAAGAAACAAAATAATGAACAAAGCATTCAAAAACTTTTTCTGTTAAGGAGATACTTAAGTTTGAAGTTTGGTATCATTTGTGTAGAAATGACTGAAATCAAGACTAGCTGTGATGTCTAGCCTCAGATTCTTCAGTCTTTATGTATCCTATATATTTTGTCCTTTGATTTTTGGCTTTAAAACCATTGGGTATGTCAGGAACGTAGTAAAGCAGAATCTTGTAAGGGTAATTTTAATTTACCACTTGAAGAAAGTTTGAGGGAAAATAATTGAAATTGGAAAAAAAGTTGAATATATTTTCTTTATAATACAGTAACAATTGTTAAGGATGTGATGATAAGGGCACCAACCTTCCATAGTAGACTTACTACACCAGTCATTTCTACAAAAATAAGACAGAGCTTTAAACTTTAATATCTCCTTAACGGAATACGATTTTTGAATAGTTTCTTCACCATTTTATTTCTTCTAAAGTCCTTTTTCATATAAGATAAACTTCCTTGACCACTGAACTAATCTTTAAAAAAAAACAATGATTCCTCATCACTTTTTTGCTTTACATTCAAACTTGTTACCTTTCACTGCAAAACAGACGTTTCAAAATAATGTTTTACCTCTGTGATTGGTGTCACAATTTTTCCGTTGATGATGAATGGCTTAATCTGAATTCCGTGAGAGTGTAATGTGGTCAGAGAATGTCTTCTACCCTGGTGGCTCTGAGGAAGAGAGATCAAGGTCCATCATTTATCATTACCACATTCTCCGGTAGGAGTCGACGTAACTGTGTTTGAGCTCAGTACAGTTTTGCCAAGTTGGAGGGGAAACTTTATCATTACAGTCAATAGGATATTTTGTATGAATACTTGTGTCGCCTCAGCCAATCAGCGAAAGTTAATGGTATTCAAATATGTTGAAAACTATTATCTAATACACATCATATTTTAAGAAAAATAAACTATCTTCAGTATTTGTTGAAAATGACAAAAATATGTTTTTCCCCATTGATTACAATAATAACTGACTGTTTTTCCCCCATTGATTGCAATAATAAGTGACTGTTTGTTTTCCCCTTTGACTAAAGTTTAAGATCGTCAAAAAAGCATTGCTACGGCCGTGCACCACAACGTTCCCAAATGGAGGACCTTGAGAATTCAAAGAAATGTACAGTCAGAGGCAGCATTCCCCCTCTCCCCCCTTCCCAACTTCAAAAATGTCATGAAGTTTTTGTAATCAGAACCGCATACAAAATGCAAAAATCCCTATGAATATGATCAAACAACAATGTATAGTATCTGTAGAGCATTGTATATCACACTAAAACTTTCCACTCGCCAACACCTTTTTCAAGATATGAAAGAGAAAATGCAACAAGTGTAAGGTTAATTTCTAAACAGTACTCAAGCCCACTGAAAGAGTTGCGAAGGGAAGGCACCTGAAAAGGGGCCTGGGTGCAATATGCATGGCTTAAAGAGACTGAAAAATACCAAAAAAGTACCAATATTTTATCCTTTTTTAAGGGGGAGTGGGAGGGCTGGGGTTAAGTGATAAATATCTTTATAAACCAGCTAAAACTGTACCAAAACAAGAAAATTATTCAGTTTTCATTTTATTTTTAAGGACCTCATACTTGATCAGTACAGGGGCTGCCTGACAGGGTTATGCCTGTGTTGATATTGATGCATTTAAATATAGCCCATACATTATGTTATGTCATTAAAGTTGCACAAACGTTTTGGTGTTAACACATGATTATGATTTCAAAGTTCATGCGTTCATGTCTGTCTTCTGTTTGTTCATCTATTCAGTTTCCTCATTAAAATTATTATGGAGTCTGAGTTTGTATGATACAAATACAAACAATACCTTTGTAGGAGGTTCTGTTCCCCTTATGCTGTACTCATTGTCTTTGGATGCAGACAGCACTTGGCATGCCTGAAGCAGATGGGAGAGCTGCTGAGCAAACACTGACATCAAACCTGACAAAATTAAAACAATTGAAAGATAATCAAATGAAGAAAAACTCAAGTATGAGAATCGTTGCAGGCCTTTATCAACAATTATCATCAAAGGAATATTCCTGTGAATTTAAATTTTCATTAATATCATCATTCTTCAATATTAGCCTAGTGGCTCATTGACGCACTCCTTAAGACCATTGGGTGGTGGTGGTGAGTTGTGTTGTGGATTGAGTCTAACATAACTCCATGCCGCAGCAGTGAGAACTGGCACAGTTAATCCACTCCCATTTTGTTAAGTTGTCTCACATCAGGCGGAAGGGAAGCCTGACACAGTGTCCATGCCAACAAGCTTGCTGTTCTAGGATAGAAGCTGATGATAAAAGCCATCTGTTCTGATCAGTTGTGGAGGTTGGAGGTCCTGTCGTCCCATGTCAATCCAAGTAGGCCCACCAGATGGTTCTGTCAAGTACAACTTGTTCATTCTTCTTAAGTGTCCAAGTGGATGCTCCATTTTATATGATAAACGACTATCAAAGAAGCGAGCTGGTGTAAAAACCTTGTTGATAGCTGATTCTGTTTTGGAGTTATTGCATTTCGAAGATTTTACCGCTATGTTGAAAAGTGACCAGTGCAGTATACAGTGTGATGTCATAATTGCAAATCCAAGATGATAATGTGTAACTATAAGAATATAAATTAGTTTTCTTTTATTTAGCATGTAAGGTATAAACATGAGCAAAACATGCTCTTGTAAAGTCATGTTATACCTCACCTTAATATTCACATAAAACAAGTTTGAAATACCCGTGAGGCAATTAATTTTATAAGAAATAATGGTCCTCTCTCATATATATATATATATATATATATATATATATATATATATATATATATATATATATATATATATATATATATATATATATATATATATATATATATATATTTATATATATATATATATATTTATATATATATATATATTTATATATATATATATTTATATATATATATATATATATTTATATACATATATATATATATATATATATATATATTTATATATATATATATTTATATACATATATATATATATATATATATATATATATATATATATATATATATATATATATATATATATATATATATATATATATATATATATATATATATATATATATATATATATATATATGAAAATGAAATTTCACAGGAATATTTCTTTAAAAGAGTAATTCGCATTTTTGTTTGCAAAAGTGATTACTTGAACAGACCAATTAGATATCCGTAAATTAACAAGATACAATGAAGGTTATTATTACAACTATATGGCTAAAACAAAAAGAAAATCATGGCCAGATGTTTTTCAAAATAGAAAACAGTCACTTACAATTAAGCATACTTTACCTACATACCATTCAGCTTCCAGCAGAAGTCCTCAACAAAAAATAATGTAAAAAAAAAACCTTCAAATGATGGCATATATGCAATGACTTTGCTATAAAAATTTGCTTTCCTTATTAGGGGCTTCAGATATTACAAACTACATATTATACGTTAGTTTCTCAGCTGATACCATAGCATCATTTACTAGAAAATGTCCTCATACCTTGAGTCATGTGTTGAAGGTTTTCAAACAGTCCCCAACATCCAGACTGTACCAAACCCATTAGGATGTTATTTAATGCCCATGTGTTACTCTCCTTTGAACAGTCAAAGCTTACAAGATGACGTCCTAAAAGCTGATGCAAAACAAATAAAGAAAGATGCTGTTATTACTATACTTCACCTCACGACTAAAGGTTAAGACATTAATTAAGGGTCGGTGAACATAGAAGAGGGCTAAAATGTTACAATGAATGAATTAGCTAAAATGTTAGAATGAATGAATTGGCTAAATGTTATAATGAATGAATTAGCTAAAATGTTAGAAAGAATAAATCTATAGCTCAAATGTTAGAATGAATAAATCTATAGCTCAAATGTTACAATTAAAGAATTAGCTAAAATGATAGAATAAATGAATTAGCTGAAGTGTTAGCATTACTGATTTAGCTAAAATGTTAGAATGAACAGCTAGAACATCGGATAAAATGTTTTGCAATCTAATCGAAAGTCATGAATATAGCAGGAACTCACCAAATGAATAAAATTAAATTAAAATTACAGAATTTTAAATTTTCAGGCATTTAGTTTCTGTGCAAATCAATTAATTGAATTAAAATTCTATGCAAAATACAAAATTTGCCATTTTCTGTGTCAATTTACAGCATTTTAACTTTTCAGGCATTAATTTTCTGTGTAAATCGATTAATTAAATAATAATCATATGCAAAATAATATTTGTGCAGGTCTATGTATATATATGTATATATATATATATATATACATACATACATACATACATATCTCGAAACTAACGGGTGTGGCGTCGTTATGCGTTAGTTCCCATAATGTACCATTTGTGCATGCATACATACATACACACATACATGCATACATACATACAGTACATACATACATACATACATACATACATATATATATATATATATATATATATATATATATATATATTTATATACATGTATCTTTGCATACACCCCCAATCACCCAAGTCTGATGATAGGTCATAACTAAACAAAAATGAGTCAATTCAAAATAATAAATGTATTATTGAGAATGTATACTCATTCTATGAGGTAATTATAAACAAACTTTGGGGTAGCTGTCCATAGTCCCTTTAAAATAGATAAAAACAGGAGAAGACATTTTAAGATTTTCTCACCTTGGCTAAGTCAACCACGCACTCTGTCTTTCCTGTTGAGTTTGATCCGACAAGAGCGCCGCACTGAAACTGATTCACCGCCATTGTGAGGGTCAGGTGACATCTGTCCGTTAATGGAGTGGTAACTAACCTTGTATGCGGACCAAAATATTCATAGTCATATGCAAATGAGGTGTCCAGCTGCGTCACACAGCAAGGTCCAAATTTATAGGTTGTCTCAAGGATAGTTTTTCTGTCCTCATCCAGACCACCATCCAACTCTGAAAATGTGATAAAATGCAACTTAGTATCAGACAAACAATACACACCCCCAGGCCTGTAGTCAAAAGGAGGGTGGGGGCAAGAACATATCAAGAGGGGGCACTCGGGCACAGTCTCCATATTCAAACGTTCTCATTTTATTTGAAGTAATGGGCCCCACCCAAGCCCCATGCTGACAATGGGCTTGCACACCTCTCATTTGGGAAAGGAAAACTAATTTGTTATGTTTGATATTACTTTATAAGTAAATATGTTCCATATTCTGCAGCTTTTTGATTTTCAGATATTAATTTTATGTAATGTACAGAGAGGAAGGGGGCAGGTGGAATTTGTGCAAAATTGTACAAACAAGCAGAACCTTGTTTTCCAATGCAAACCCAGTACTATTTAGTCCTCTTCAACAATTCTTTGAATAAGAGCAGTAAATTCAGACACAGATATTGTACCTTTATCATACCTCCAAGCAACGCGTAACTGTATGACATTCTCATCACTGTATACTAATGAAATGCAAGAAAACTTTTAGAGGAATATTCCTGTTGATTTTCTTTTTTTCATATATGATAGAGAAAATTTGTAGAAACAAAGTGGTGAAAAAACTGTTAATATCTTATTCCGTTTAGAAGTTATAACAATTAAAGGACTATTTCCATGGATTTTTATTTTTTCATATATGATAGAGAAAATTTGTAGCAACAAAGTGGTGAAAAAACTATGTTACTATCTTATTCCGTTTACAAGTTATAACAATTTAAAGAGTAGAAAAATGCTCTTAAAAACAACTCGCACAGTATATGTCATTCAGCTTAGTGATGTCATCAAGGCAAATCCAGCACAGTTCTTGTGTTTTTCATATAAATTTAATCACACTTTTTTTTTTATTATCGAACAGCATTTTTGGATCATTACAGAGATAGGGTGGAATATATAATTTACAAGAAAACTTTTTGTTTTTTTCTTGGTGTACATCACATTTACAATAAGAAAAAATCCAAATCATTTTTTAAAATACAAAAGATGTTTTGTTAAAATTGTCACAGATGTTGCCAATCAGTCACTTTTGTCCAAATTCAAAAATACTTTATAATTTTGTAACTTCTAAACAGAATAAGATATTAACATAGTTTTTCACTCCTTTGTTTCTAAACTTTTTCTTTATCATATATAAAAAAATTAAAATCCATGGGAATATTCCTTTGAGAATTAACAAAGATTTCAAAATGCACTCATATTCATATGTCACAAATATTAAAAATTATATGTAAAAATATTAAAAATGCTTATCAACTTTTGATCAGTCATGAACTGAAAGTTAAATATATCATAACTGTGTCGAAAATTTAAAGACTTTTTATTTAAGAATTTAATGCCTTTTTAATTAAACAAATTCAAATTTTTGTACCTGTCCATCTACTTTTATTAATATGCAAAAACAATACACTTGATCTTACCAAGTTTTCCATCTTTATTCTCTCTCTTTCTCTCTTTAATCGCATAGAACACACTGGCAATGTCCATCTTGTAATGAAGTAACTTTCTCCAATCAAAGCAAAGATGATTTGCTTCTGGAAGTTTCAACAAACCTGTGAAAGGGAAAATAAATTTATCAAAATTTAGAACTTCTGCTCATCTATTTCCAATTTAAGATTAATGTTGAGGCAGAGTGCTCATATGCGTATTTAATGCACGAGGAAAAGACTTTGACACGAGTGGAATGGCCCCACTTCAGGAGGGTCATTTGCGAGTGGAAAGTCTTTTGAACCGTGCATTGAATACGCATATAAAAACGATGTCAAAACATTAATCTTTTTATAAAATTTGTGTGAAAAGTTTACATATATTTGATCACTTTATTAACAGAATGACCTGTTTGAATATGGAATAAACCAAATAATCATGGTTGTGCATTAACGGAATTTAATGCATGGGTCATAACAATGCAAATACTCCATAGTAAATTTTGTAATCCATATTGACAGAAAAGTGGTGGTTCAGTGGTTGGGGACCTTCTATTCAGGGGGGGTAACTGATTCTGCACTGATTTCTTGAACTTATATGAAATAATGTTATTTGTCATTCTCATATAAAGCTTCTAAATGCACACACCATCCCTTGAATGCAATCAAGAGCCACAATCAAGGAGTATATATATATATATATATATATATATATATATATATATATATATATATATATATATATATATACATATATATATATATATATATATATATATACTATATACATATATATATAATATACATATATATATATATATATATATATATATATATATATATATATATATACTATATACATATATATATATATGTATATATATATATATATATATATATATATATATATATATATATACATATATATATATATATATATATATATATATATATATATATATATATATATATATATATATATATATATGTATATATATATATATGTATATATATACATATATATATACATACATACATACATATATATATATACATATATATATATATACATACATACATACACACATACATACATACATATATATATATATATATATATACATACATACATACACATATATATATATATATATATATATATATATATATATATCTTTGGATTGTGGACGCTGTGGAAAGTCCCCACTTCAGAAAGTGGAATTGCCAGCCTAATGTTGTTAATGCAATATGAGGTTGTTGCTGAGTTCCAAAACAGGGGAGGAATATTTATACAAACAAACAAACAAAATAAACACTTGCAACCCTATAAATCAAAGTGTTAATAAAAACAAGATTATAATCTTTGATCCAAATGTAATGTTCCATAAACCACAGAGGGTACCAATATAAACAATTGAGGTTACCAACCATCCATGATGTCCCTGTGGTGGTACCCTTGCATTATGAGGTTGCTGAGTAAGACCTGCAACCTGGCTCGGCTTTTGGAGGTCAGGTAGTAATGGCAGTTATCCTGAAGCACTGCCACATACTGGTCCAAGCGGGCATAAAGACGGTCTCTGTCGAAGAGGAATAGGTATATACTGGTTAAACACATCTTTACACAATTATATAACCTTGCAAAGCTTTCCAATTTGTGTTTGGTACATAAGTGTGTTGTGCTACACCAGACCTGATTTTTATCCACATAAGAATTAATGAAATTGAACTAAAATTCTATAGAAAGTTGTAATAAAGTTCCGTGTTAGAGAAAAAAAACATAATTGGAGAAAAATTGACTTTAGATTTTGAAAATAAAATACTTAATTTTGCAAGTTATTGTTGACCAAATTTTATGTTTGTTTGATAAGAGTTTAACGGCACCACAACAGCAAGGGTCAAATTGTGCCTGAGAGGTTAGATCATTCCAGAGGTAGAAAGGAGAGTAAACAGGGGGAGATTGAGATAAACACAAGAACTAAAAGCCAGAAAGCTGGAATCGAGAGAGAAGGTGTATGGGTGGAAAAATAATGTAGAGAGAGAGGGGTTGGGGAAAGAGGACTAAATAAGGTTGTAGAGTGAAGTGAATCATGATGAAGGAAGGAGATAATTTTGTCCGGAGGTTTTTTTTGGAAGAGCTCGGCTACCGAGTTGTGGGCAGCGAAGAAAGCTCTGGGAAGGTTGTACAGGGGGAAAGCAAGGAGAATGTGATGGACTGTGAGGGTGCAATGGCAATTACTGCAGAGGGTTGGGGGGTGCCAGTAAGGAGGTGGGAGTGAGTGAGGTGGGTATGACCTATTCTAAGGTGGGTAATGTGGATGTTGTCGACATGGGATAGGTTGTGAGTAGTGGGTTTGATTGGAATGGTGAGCTGGATGACGTGGAGTTTGTTATCAATTTGGGAGTCCCATGAGGTTTGCCAGCGGCCACAAATAAGGGAAGTGATAAGCGTTTGATGTCAGAATGGGTTTTGGGAAAAGGGGTAGGGGAAGGGTGAGGGCAAGCTTAGCAGCTGCATCAGCCCTGTCATTGCCAGGGATGCCAACATGGCTGGGTATTCAGAAGAAAATAATATGTTTCCTATGGAGGGGGGAGGGGGGGGAAAGGAGTTTACGGAGGATGAAGTGAGATGTGGGGTTATCCCATTTACCATTGAGTAATAAATTAAGGACAGCCTTGGAGTCAGAGAAGATGGCAAAGTGGCTGAGCGGAGAGTATTCAATAAAGTTGAGGGCGAGGAGGATGGCCTTGGCCTCGGCCGAGAAGATGGATGAGTAGTCGGGAAGCCTGCTACTGAGGGTGATGTCTTGGATGACAGCAGCAGCAGCAGCTGTCTTGTCGCCTTCCTTGAAGCCATCAGTATAGATGGAGGTATAGGTTGAGAGTTGGTCTTTGATTTGGTTGTGGAGGTTGATGAAAAGTTAAGGTGGATTTGGGTTTTGTTATGAGTAGAGAGGTCAGGTGGATAGTAGGGAGGGGGTGGCCCAGGGAGGAAAAGTGGGCCAGGAGAAAGTGCTGGGAGTGGTGGGATTGATGCCAAGATGGAGAAGGTCTGACATGATGCATAAGCTGAAGGGAGGGGATAGGGTTTTAGTCCTATCAAAGAGGGTGGAGAAATTGGGGTATCTAATGAGGTTGTAAACAGGGTTCTGGATGTTGGTGAGGGCTCTAAAAGCATAGGAGAGGCTAAGCTTTCTACACCTTAGCAGGAAGGGGGGTTCGTTGGCTTCAACATGAAGGCTGGTGATTGGGGAGGTCCTGTAGGCACCCAGACAAAGCCTGAAGGACTTCATTTTGGATGGTGTTGATGAGATTGAGGTAAGAATTGTGAGCAACACAGTAGACAATATTGCCATAGTCAAGCTTGGCACGAATGGTGAGCCTGAAGATTTTAAGAAAAAGATGATGGTTCGCACCCCAAGTGGTGTTGGAGAGGAAGCGGAGAAGATTGAGGGAGCTGTTGCAATTCTGTTTCAGGTTGGTGATGTGTTGTTTGTAGGAGAGCTTGTGGTCTAGAGCTAAACCCAAGAACTTAGTGTGATCAACTTTAGGGATGCGATTGCCATTAAGCACGAGGTTCGGGTTGGGGTGGAGTTTTTGAAATGACAGAAAGGCATGCAGCACAACAACCGTTGTTGTTGCACCAGGTTTGCAGCCAATTGAGGTTGAGTTGACGCCTATTTTCGACAAGAGGAAAGCTTGGGGAGGAGTAGTCGTCCACGTAGAGGGCATGTTTGATGTTGGGGCCAAGGTTGACTGCTATGTCGTTAATGCTCAGGTTGAAGAGAGTGGGAGAGAGGATGCTGCCTTGGGGGACGCCCTCTTCTTAGGGATAAAGGTGGGAGGTGGCCTCCGAGGCCCATGGTGTGAAGTTTGCGGATGATGCCGTATTTCCAAGTAGTGTCAAAAGCTTTCTTGAGGTCAAAAAAGATGGCAATGAGGTGTTCCTTTTTTGCAAAGGATTCCCGGATAGTGGTGTCGCGTGTAATTAACTGATCCAGGGTATTGCAACGTTTCTGAAAGCCACTTTGGTGAGGGGAGAGAATTCTATTGGTCTCAAGGAACCACTTTAGTCTCTGGTTAATAATCCTTTCCATAATTATATAGAGGCAGCAGGTAAGGGCAATGGGGCGGTAGCTGGAGGGGTCGGTACTGTCCTTTCCCAGTTTGGGGACCGCGGTGACGATAGCTGTCCTCCAGATAGGGGGAAAGGAGTGTGAGGACCAGATGTGGTTGAGGATGATGAGTAGGGTCTGTCCTTTCCCGGTTTGAGGACGGGGGTGATGATAGCTGTCCTCTAGATAGGGGGAAAGGAGTGTGAGGACCAGATGTGGTTGAGGATGGTGAGTAGGGCAGTGGTGGCCTTGTTGGGGAGGTGTTTCAGGAATTGATAGGGAATGTTATCTGGGCCAGCGTCATGGATGGCTTGATTTAATTAAGAAAGGGGGAGAGGGGTTTTATAGCTCTCGGTGTTGTCGGAGGGAAAGGTGATACTCTGGGTTTCATCGTGAGCTTTTTTGGCTTTGAAAGCATTAGGGTAGTGGGTCGAGGACGAGATGTTGCTGAAAGAGGCAGCGAGGTGGTTAACGATGTCCTTTTCTGTGGTGAGAAGTTTACCATTCCAGGAAAGATGGGAGATGGGAGACTTGCTCACCCTGCCGTGGAAGCTGTTAACCATTCTCCAAATCTTCTTAGTGGGGTGTTGGTGGTGAGAGAAGAGATGAAGTTGTTCCAAGTGTTGGTTTTACTGTCCTTGATAGTGCGCCTGGCTTTGGCTCAGCTGATGTGAAAGAGGTTGAGGTTGTGGGTGGTTGGGTTAGTTTTGAAGTTCCTGAGGGCCCTTTTCCTGTTCTTAATGGCGGTTTTGCAGTCATGTGAACCAGGGATTGGAGGGGGAGGGGGGGGGGGGGGTTGGAGGTTTTGGGAATGGAGCAGGTGGCGATGTTGATAAGGATATTACTGAAAACTGACATGGGATCATCACCCTTGAGGAGACGGACGGAGAGGTGTGAGTCACAAAGGGTTTCAAAAAGCCGCCAGTTGGCCTTCTCAAGGTTCCAATTGGGGGTGTGGTCTGTGGGGGTTTGAAGGTTGGAGTGAATAAGAAGAGGGTAATGGTCACTTCCACAGAGATCAGCAGTGACCTTCCAGTTAAAATCAAGGAGGAGGTTAGGGGAACAGATAGACAGGTCAATACAGGTGAGGGAGCCTGTGGCAGGATGAAGGTAGGTCGGGTAGTTAGTTTTGAGCAAGGACAGGCTGTGCTGATGAAGAGTGTTTTTGACGAGCTTGCCTCTGGGGGTGATGGTGTTAGAGCCCCACAGGGGGTTGTAAGCGTTAAAGTCACCAAGAAGGATGAAGGGTGTGGGAAGCTGAGAGATGAGGTTGTTAATGCTGGTTGGTTGAATGCTGGCGTTGGGGGAGACAGATATTGCAAAGAGTGATGGTTTTGTGGAGGGAGATAGATATACAGATGGCCTGAAGGTTGTGTTCACATGAACTGGGCTGTGTGTGATATCGTGTCTAACGAGAATGGGACGCCCCCACAGGCCCTGTCAGCGTCCACTTGAAGTTTATGGTAGCAAGTGAAGTTATTGAGAGAGCAATGGTCAGTGGTTTTTAAAAGGTTTCTTGTAGGCAGAACATGACTGGGTTGAAGGTGGTGGCCAGTAGGTCAACTTCTTCGAATTGGTCTTAAGGCTTCTGATGTTCCATTGTATAATGTTGTGGGTGTTATTGTAATTGTTTGTGGTGCACACCATAAGGAGGCAGGGGGTTATCTGGAAGAAGATCTATTGGGTCTGAGTTGGCTTGTTTGTTTTTTTGGATCTGTTTCTTTGGAAGCAATTGTTTTTGAAAGTTGGACGAGAAGTATGATCGGTGTGTTCGGTAATCGAACAATCCATATTCTCTTCAGTGTCATACATGTGGGTTTGGGTAGTGGGCTGTTTGTTGATTGGTTGTTTGTTGATTGGTTATTTGTTGGTTTGTTGTTTGTTGGTTGGTTTGTTGATTGTTACAAAATCCTCCAGGCATATTTATATCTAGGCTCAGCCAAGGACTAATCCGATTCGCTTCACTGCAAAGCAGGTATGTGGTTTGAGCCCCAGATAAATAAACTATTGTGTACAGTGTAACAGTAGCTGGTTGCTAGCAAGTGAACTGTGAATAGACTGTGAAGACGCTCTCAGTTGGAAGGTATAGATTACCCCTGTGTTGTGTATGGTGTAACAATAGCTGGTTGCTAGTAGGTGAATTGTGAAGAGTCTCTCGGGTTGAAAGGTGTGGATTACCCTTGATTTTGAGAAAATCGAGGGCGTCGGGTTGGAAGGGTCGAGGGAAAAAAATTGTTTAAAGAATTAATATAATCCAAATCAAGAGATAGATGATAATTTAACATAAATTTGCAATGACGAAAAGTTAAGGTCAGTTTGATAACAATCACTAAACACATACCTTGCTTGAGCCAACGATTCCTTGCTCCCTCCCCTCAAGATCCCATTTATCTCTCTGGTCCACAACACAGCTTCCGTGACAAGTACACACTGACTTGGAAACCTTAACAACCAGTGCTGGAAATTCTTCTTCACGGCTAACTGCAAATCTTGTCCTTCTTTCGAGACGCTGACATTTTCTTCCAACTTTGTTAACTCTTCAAGAATTTTGTCTGGACTTTTTGTTCCTTAAAAAAAGATTCAGTAAAGATGGTAGGGTCTGTTATCCTTCATCATAATTCAAAGTATGTTCATCAACAGCAATCCAAATTAAGTAAGGTAGATGAAAAATCTTCCAATTTTATTTCTTGATAGAAGGTATACTTAGAAAAGACATTGTGTTATCAATCACCTAAATTTACATAAAGATAAACACTTCACATTGTTTGTCTGTACACAAACTAAGCTATAACTAATGAATATTCAAAAAATATTTCCAACCATGGATTAAACTAGCACTGTCAAAAAAACAGCCAAGTTAGCATAAAGAAAAGGCTAACTGAGGGGAGTATATGCAGTAATGGGGCTAGTAGGGGCAGATGATTCAAAATTAAATGTGAGCTTTGAAGGATGCACCCTTTTCCTTAGATTTCTACAATATTTTACTACAAGCTTCAAAATATTTTGGACTTGTCTCAGATGTATTAAGACAAAAAAGCTCCTCACCCAGTGACTCACAAAAGATATGAAAGCACTCTTTATGACTAAAACACCTCTTGTAGTTCTATCCATTGAACCACAAGGAAAGAAGAGACCCTGACTTACCTATGTCAATGAAAGATTAAAACATTACAAAGTATCCTTGTGGTATGATGCAATTATGTTTCTTTACTTACCAAACTACCCTCTATTGATCTTCTTAAACCAGTGGAAAAATTGTCTTGGTTAAGTTTTCATTACATAATTCATCCCTAACCTTCCCAAACCTGTATGTCACAAGTGACATGGAGTCAAAAGACAAATCACACAATAACAAATTTGTCAATTTCTTTGACTCTTATTGATAAATCATAAGCATTAGATAATAAATCTGAATGAATAATATCATATTTACAAAAACATTACACAGGTTTGGCTGACTGCATGGGACACACCCACGTCCAATAAACTGTTACCTCAGTTCTCCATGTACTTCACATTGGAAAAAAGTTACCGCCTTAAGGTAGGCATTGTGGGCGGAGTCACAAATTGTCTTTATTAAGAAATAGCTGACAGTCACAGATATATGTACAGGGTCTAAGAACGAGGATAAGATTGCATAATCATCAGAAGCTATCAATAACATCACAATTCCAGTCCTATGGGCCTGGTAGCATGTCAAACAATTACGAGAAAGAAGCAAAAGAGGATTTAGGATGACCAAAGATTAATAGGTTGCTTATCATTAATCTGGTTTATTTCACTAAACATCGCTTCGTCATGTTTGTTTGTTTGATGAGGGCTTAACGGCACCACAACAGTGAGAGTCAAAATTGTGCCTGAGAGATTAGATCATTCCAAAGGTAGGGAGGAAAGAAAACAGGGAGAGATTAAAAGAAACATGGAAACTAAAAGCCAGAAAGCTGCGATTGAGAGAGGAAGTGCATGGCTGAAAAAAACAAAGTAGAGAGAAGGGGGTGGGAGAGGAGGACTAAATATGGTTGTAGAGGGAAGCAAGGTGAAGGAGGGAGATAATTTTATCCGGAGGATTTTTCTGGAAGGGCTCGGCTATTGAGTTGTGTGAAGAAGGAGAAAAGCAGTTTCGACCTCAGGCGTCGATACAAATTAATGGTTCACAACCATTTACTGTCCTTAATGACAAACACACAAAATATTACGGCCTCACTGCTTTTAGGAACTTAAGTTTACTTACAACCGGTTCAAAATAATAAGGAAAACTCTGGCACATTTTTGACATGGCACTTGGTTTGTAAGATTGATGGCAACTCAGTTTACAATTACACTATCACACCATGAACTTAACTTAAAGCAATATGTACATTTACATATTATGTAAGCTTTCTCTACAGTCGCGTCTACAGCATCAAAATGATTCTCAAGACGATACGTGGAGTATAAATCTAAATATTTACTAGAAAGGAGGAACACCGGTAATTTAAACCTCTTTATGCCACACTCTCCCCTCCCCAACCCCTCTCAAGAAACTCCTCCATAAAATTTAATTTGAATTCTTTTGAGGCAAGGAACTGTTTTGTTAGAATTTTCTTCCATGTGAGAGAATTTAATTGCTATTCTAGTCGAGGGTAAATCATACGTTTAGACCCTAGTTAAGAAACATGAAAACACTTCAAAAAAATAAAAAAGAGATTCCCTTCAGATCTGAAACCAAAAGTCCTAATTGGACGGTTCCACTAGCAAAATAATTGCTTTGGAGAATAATGACATTGCTGAGTGACAGCATATATAGCAATATTACAAATTATGCTGCAGACTACAAAAATGTCTCCTTGTCAGATTTAAAGGATTAGTTGAATGGACCCACAAGGTTACAGAATGGCAACAAGGAAACATAATGGTGGAGAAACTATACTTCAATATCTCCTTTTGTTACAGATATACTGAAGTTAAAAATTCTGTCTCATTTGTGTAGGAATGACTAGTGTGGAAAGTATACTGTAGAAGCTTGGTGCCCTCATCCTCACTTTCTTAACACTTCTTAATTTAATCCAAATAAAGTTTTGAACAGCTTCTATTTTTAAAATGGATTTCTATTGTTAAAATGACTGGAATAAAACCTTCCATTATACTGGAATAAAACATTACCATTACACTCCTTTTTTGGTACTTAATACACTCTGCACCAGAATAGCAAACAACAATTGTGTTAGCTATTCTGGTATGGAATTGATTAAGTACCGAAACAAGAGTTTAATGGTAATGTGAAGACTTTATTCCAGTCCATTTTGACCATAGAAATCCTTTTTGAAAATAGAAGCTGTTTTTGAATAAAGTTTTCAATAATTAAATCTAATTTCCTCTAACTTTCTTCACGTGGTAAATTGTAATTACTGTTACTATACTCTGTTCTACTACTTTCTCAGTCTTGAAATATCCAATGGTTGTTAAGCTATAAAATCTGAGGAAAATAAAACAAAACGTAAAGACTTTTGAGTCGTATAAACACAATTGAAACAGAACTAAAACTTGAATTTTACTTAAAGAATAATATTTTTTAATGCTTTCTGCACCATTGTTTTCTTCTAGAGTTCTATTTCATATAAGATGGACTTGCTTGACCACTGGACTAATTCTTTAATAGTCATTTCTACATAGATAATACAGAGTTTGAAACTTGGATATCTCCTTAACGGAAAAATATTTTTGAATGCTTTCTGCACCACCATTATTTCTTTTAAAGTCCTCTGTCATATACGATGGACTTACCATCAGAAAGCCTGGCTTCTAAACATTTTTAATGCTTTCTGTACCACCATTGCTTCTTTGAAGTCCTCTGTTGTATACGATAGACTTAATATCAGAAAGCCTGGCTTCTAAACATTTTGAATGCTTTCTGCACCACATTGTTTGTTTTTTTTTAGTCCTCTGTCGATATCGATGAACTTACCATCAGAAAGCCTGGCTTCTAAACATTTTGTAATGCTTTCTGCACCACCATTGTTTGTTTTTAGTCCTCTGTCGTATACGATGAACTTACCATCAGAAAGCCTGGCTTCTAAACATTTTTAATGCTTTCTGTACCACCATTGCTTCTTTGAAGTCCTCTGTTGTATACGATAGACTTAATATCAGAAAGCCTGGCTTCTAAACATTTTTGAATGCTTTCTGCACCACCATTGTTTCTTTTGAAGTCCTATGTCGTATACGATGGATTTACTATCAGAAAGCCTGGCTTCTAATTATTTTTGAATGCTTTCTGCACCACCATTGCTTCTTTGAAGTCCTCTGTCGTCTACGATGGACTTACCAAAAAAAAGCCTGACTTCTAAACATTTTGTAATGCTTTCTGCACCACCATTGTTTCTTTGAAGTCCTCTAACGTATACGATGGACTTACCATAAAAAAGCCTGGCTTCTAAACATTTTTGAATGCTTTCTGTACCACCATTGCTTCTTTGAAGTCCTCTGTTGTATACGATAGACTTAATATCAGAAAGCCTGGCTTCTAAACATTTTTGAATGCTTTCTGCACCACCATTGTTTGTTTTTTTAGTCCTCTGTCGTATACGATGAACTTACCATCAGAAAGCCTGGCTTCTAAACATTTTGTAATGCTTTCTGCACCACCATTGTTTGTTTTTTTAGTCCTCTGTCGTATACGATGAACTTACCATCAGAAAGCCTGGCTTCTAAACATTTTTTAATGCTTTCTGTACCACCATTGCTTCTTTGAAGTCCTCTGTTGTATACGATAGACTTAATATCAGAAAGCCTGGCTTCTAAACATTTTTGAATGCTTTCTGCACCACCATTGTTTCTTTTGAAGTCCTATGTCGTATACGATGGATTTACTATCAGAAAGCCTGGCTTCTAATTATTTTTGAATGCTTTCTGCACCACCATTGCTTCTTTGAAGTCCTCTGTCGTCTACGATGGACTTACCAAAAAAAAGCCTGACTTCTAAACATTTTGTAATGCTTTCTGCACCACCATTGTTTCTTTGAAGTCCTCTAACGTATACGATGGACTTACCATAAAAAAGCCTGGCTTCTAAACATTTTTGAATGCTTTCTGTACCACCATTGTTTCTTTGAAGTCCTCTGTCATATACAACAGACTTGCTTGACCATTCGACTAAGGGAAAAAATGGATCAAGAAAACAATTGGGCAAAATTTACTTGAACTTACCATCAGAAAGCCTGGCTTCTAAACATGCATGCAGCATGGAGCCTACTGAGCTCTTAAGAATTGATTCTAAAGATGATAGCCATTTTGCTGGGGTTGACTTTGGCGTCAAAGGTGTCACCATGGTCAACTGCTCCCCTAACTCACTGTCCACAGAGGTGGCTTGAAGCTTGTCAGCTAAAAATGGAAATATTCATGGAAAAATGGGTCAAAATGTCAAATTCATGAAGAGCTAAACAAAACATGTTGGTGAAATGTAAAATCAGAAGAATTTATTGTTAGTAGTTTGTTTGTTTGTTTGATGATGGCGCAACGGCACCACAAAAATTAAGGTCAAATTGTGCCTGAGAGGTCAGATCATTCTAGAGGTAGGTAGGAAGGAAAGGAAACAGGGGGAGAATGAGAGAAATTTAAGGACAAAAGGTCAGAAAGCTGTGATTGTGAGGGGGTGCATGGTTGAAACGAAAACAAAGTAGAGAGGGGGTGGAAGAGGAGAATTAAATATGGTCGTAGAGGTAGGCATAATGAAGAAAGGAGATAATTTTAAGCGGAGAATTTTTCTGGAAGGACTCAGCAATTGAGTTGTAGGGAGCAAGGGAAGCTCTGGGAAGGTTGTACAGGGGGCAAGCAAGGAGAATGTGATGGATTGTGAGGGTGCAATGGCAATTGTTGCAGAGGGGTTGGGGGAGCCAATAAGGTGGGAGTGGGTGAGATGAGTGTGACCAATTCTAAGACGGGTAATATGAACGTTGTCAATACGAGAAAGGTTGTTGATGGTGGCTTTGATCGGAATTGTGGGCTGGATGCCATGAAGTTTGTTATCAATTTGGGACTTCCATGAGGTTTGCCAGCAGTCCATAGCAATGCTTACAGTTCCGTAGTGCGGCAGGTGGTCTTTAGTGTGAAAAACCTGAAGATACGCTTATTGATACAGAGATTTGTTTGATTGCTTTTAATACAACATCAATGTTGTTGCACTACATGCTGGCTGTATATGTTGCCAAAACAGAAAATTGAAATTTTACAATAAAAAACTAGTTACGTGTAGTTAAGAAAAACATAATTAAAACATTTTCAAAAATAAATAATATCAACGCAACAATAATATTATTTTCTTGTTTCAAAAACAGTAGTACTACACTATCATAAAGGGTATCACATTCACGTTTTTGAAAGAAAATGGAATATCTGCTTGGGAACTGAATCTTTGTTTTACTTAAAGGTGCAATCTTGGCATGCAGATATTCAGTTCTAATCTTTTGATTGGTTGAAATTCCAACCAATTTCTATACCTGCCTTTTTCAGTCATATTTCACACTATATTAGTAATACAGCAACCTCAGCTATGATCGAGCGTTGATGTAGGTGAGTGGATAAGGCTATGGACTCTGAGCTATTTACATTTGTGGCAAACATAACAAGTTTTAATCTAGTCAAGGCAACATTTCTTCTGGTTTTTCCCTCATTTGAATTAAAACATGGAGCTATCAACTGAGTTAATTAGAGCTATATATCTCCATGATTCAACTAGCAATGAATTTATACAGCTCTGTTCAACTCATCCGTGTCATGTTACCACAAATACATACCGTATGTGCACGCATACATCTAATCTTTATACACACAATGTGTAATAAACCCTTCTCTAAATCTCTGAATGATTACAATAAGTTGATGGCGTGTGTGCCATGTACTTACTGAAGTCATTGCGATTTGTTTAGAGATGACACCGCCTCTTAAAGTACTAGTGCTGTCATGACATATCGATTATTGTGATATCGATATCCAATTATCTCTTTTTCCACAACATGAAATATGCCTCTCGCGACATATCGCGATACCAAAAGCTTTTCCTGCAACTAGGCTAGGCTACTTCGTATGTTACAATTCTAACGTTTCAGTACTAAATTTAAAAGTCAAGTTTAGGCCATTAAAAATGTGCAAAATAATGTGAAACATAAAGACAAGTAATTAATAATCGTGCTCCGTCACCACACACTGTCATGCGCCAATGTAAGTTGGCAAAAAGAACAAAAAATTGATCCAGAATGTGCCACTCAGGCTCTTACTTCGATAATTCATGGTCACGTTGGCTAAATTACCAAACACGTGCATGTTGCATGATGAACGTAATAGTCACGCAATCATGTTATCTGCTAGATCTGCAAATAAAATTTTTTGCGTTCATCATATCATGGAGCAAATTGTAACTCCATGATCATATAACGTTAGTGAGATAAACAATTTGTGTCGTGAGTAAGTTTTTTAAAAGTATAGCAATACTACAATATATCACAATATTTTCTCCATGACAATTGATACGTAATAGAGCCATGTTGTGACAGCACTATGAAGTACCAAGAATAAATGGTGGACAGTAAACACTAATGCTAAATGATATACCATGCAGCTGTAGGTCAAAACTTGTATGCACGCCATCCACCTCAGACGACAACGAGAAATTGACTTTAGTGACCCCTGGAAACAGACGTTTGATTACTGGCGTCCATTTTGGCGATTTGTAGGATACGCCAACAGATCAATGAGCTCATCGTTGCTCAAAAGAAAAGACGTGGGTAGGACATTCTTGCCTCTGATAGGACACTGTCCATCTCCTGCAATACAACCTCCTGTAGGTAAAAAAAAAAAATGGAAATATCAAAAATATTAAATTCTTACTAGTGTGAAAACATGGACAAGTTGCAATAACTTGAGCTTAATTAGATGAAAATATGCTACAAATTGACTATCTTACAGCATTTTGGAGAAAAAAAGCCTTGTTATAAGAAATTATGCAAATTTTATTTAAATTTTGTGATGTCACAACAAGAAATATTATGAATGTCCTTACTTATATGTTATTACTTATTGTTTATCAATCCTCCACCAACGTTATTTGAATGGGAGCATTTAATATGACAAAGAGGTCTTGAATATCCATCATACCCTCAGAAAAACTAAGCAGAAGAAATCAGTTTGTTTGTTTGTTTGTTTGATGAGGGCTTAACGGCACCACGACAACAAAGGTCAAATTGTGCCTGAGAGGTCAGATCATTCTAGAGGTAGGAAGGAAAGGAAACAGGGGGAGAATGAGAGAAATTCAAGAACAAAAGGTCAGAAAGCTGTGATTGAGAGGGAGGTGCATGGTTGAAATAAAAACAAAGTAGAGAGGGGTGGAAGAGTGTGATGATTTTCAGTGGCTGAAATTTAGGTCAAAAATTTAAAGAATTACATTACAAATTTTGAGATGTCCTCTCTTTCATACTAAAACTTTTGCATACATTAAGAATTCTTTAATCTTTCAGCCATAAATCGGAAACTCTGGCGCTGTTGACGTAATATAAAACGATTCTGTTCAGAATTAAAGCTCTTTCTTGTGCACATTACGCCCAATCCTTGCTACAAATTTTCAGTCTTTTCACCCGCAAGAACCTCCATTTCGGCAGGTATGACTTTTAGACTCTGCTAGAAGCAATTAAGAAACCCACCATAGATAGTTCAGTGATTTTATGCACCAGTAATTACACTCCCAATTATCTACTTGTACACAATGGAACTTATTATGAAGAGCCAGGTGTTGTGGATTTGGTAAATGCAGGGCCAAGTCATGTGTGTAATGTAAGAATGAAGATTCTTTTGGACTTTTAAAAGGATGTTTTCATCAGTGAGTTATAAACACTCTGGTGAGTTTGGATGCATTGGACTGAAAATGTATAGCCATACAGTAGTTATTCATCATAATACAAATCTCTACCCGTTCCATGTACCTTTTGAAAGGATGACAAATTCTGGACACCCTGGATTTTGTTAAGCTGTGGTTGATGTATAAGGCCTAAAAAAAATAGTTTGTTTTCCCTTTCTTATGAAAAATCATAAGAGTGGTGCTGGAGAATTCTTTTTTTTTGTGTGTGTGTGTGTCCTTTGTAAGGATGCCGTCTTCATCAACAAGCAAATGAAGAAGTTAATAGCAATCACTCAACACAAGAACGCAGCTTTTTCTGATCTTTAAAGACCAACATCACACTTATAACTGGCATGTCTTTTCTTGATTGAAATCCGATCAAAGGCCGGCTGCACGTTGACAAGTTTGAAGCACATGGAACAGCATGGGGGACAGATCTATCAAGTGATCGAACAAATTGTATCATGTGGCTCATGTTTTCCAGAACAATTTCCTACACGTAGGGTATTACTAGTAATAATATGCGCCACAATAACGCCGCCCCAATTCTCAGCGAGTTAGGGGGTGGCTGAGGAGGGCAAACAAACAACTTTTATTTTATTGTTTGTTTGTTTATTTGATAAGGGCTTAACGGCACCACAACAACAAGGGTCAAATTGTGCCTGAGAGGTTAGATCAATCCAGAGGTAGAAAGGAAAGGAAACAGGAAGAAAATGAGAGCAATACAACAATTAAAAGTCAGAAAGCTCGGAGCGAGAGAGGAGGTGCATAGGTAAAAAAAAAAAAGATAGAGAGAGGGAGTGGAAGAAGAGGACTAAATATGGTTGTAGAAGGAAGCATGATGAAGGAAAGAGATAATTTTATCCGGAGGGTTTTTCTGGAGGAAATCAGCAATTGAGTTGTGGGGAGCAAGGAAAGCTCTTGGAAGGTTGTACAGGGGGCAAGCAAGGAGAACATGATGGACTGTGAGGATGCAATGGCAATTGTTGCAGAGGGATTGGGGGGGGGGGCCAATAAGGAGGTAGGAGTGAGCAAAGCGGGTGTGACCTATTCTAAGACGGGTAATATGAACGCTGTCGACACGAGAAAGGTTGTTGATGGTGGGTTTGATCGGAATGGTGAGCTGGATGATGTAGAATTTGTTATCAATTTGGGAGCCCAATGAGGTTTGCCAGCAGTCACAAACAAGGGAAGCGATAAGTGGTTTGATGTCAGAAAGGGATTTAGGAAAAGGAGTAGAAGGAGGTTGAGAGCAAGCATAGCGGTTGCATCAGCCCTGTCATTGCCAGGGATGCCAACGTGGCTGGGTATCCAGAAGAAAGAAATACTTTTTATGCAAAGAGTGGGCAAAAGGAGTTTCCGGAGGAGGAGGTGGGATGTGAAGTTATCCCATTTAAGATTGAGTAAAGAAGTAAGAATAGCCTTGGAGTCAGAGAAAATGGCAAAGTGGCTGAGCAAGACTCAATAAAGTTAAGGGTGGGGAGGATGGCCTTTGCCTCGGCTGAAAAGATGGACAAGTATACGGGAAACCTGCAACTGAGGGTGATGTCTTGAATAACGGCAGCAGCAGCTGTCTTGTTGCCTTCCTTGGAGCCATCTGTAAAAATGGAAGTGTAGTTTGAGAGTTACAGTAGTCTTTGATTTGGTTGTGGAGATTAATGAAGAGGTTAGGGTGGGTTTGGGTTTTGTGATGAGTGGAGAGGCCCAGGTGGATAGAAGGGAGGAGGGTGGCCCAAGGAGGAAAAGTGGGCCAGGAGAAGATGCTGAGAGTGGCGGGGTTGATGCCGAGATGGAGGGTCTGATTTAATGCGTAAGCTAAAGGGAGGGGATAGGGTTTTAGTCCTATCAAAGAGGGTGGAGAAATTAGGGTACCTAATGAGGTTGTAGACAGGATTATGGGTGTTGGTGAGGACTCTAAAAGCATAAGAGAGGCTAAGCTTTCTATATCTAAGTAGAAAGGGGATTTGTTGGCTTCAAGATGAAGGCTGGTGATTGGGGAGGTCCTGTAGGCACCTAGACAAAGCCTGAGAGCTTCATTTTGGATGGTGTTGATGTGGTTGAGGTATGAGTTGTGAGTGACACAGTAGACAATATTGCCGTAGTCAAGCTTGGCACGAATGGTGAGCCTGAAGATTTTGAGGACAGCATGGCGGTTCGCACCCCAAGTGGTGTTGTAGAGGAGGCGGAGAATGTCGAGGGAGCTGTTGCATTTCACTTTCAGGCTGGTGATGTGTTGCTTGTAGGAGAGTTTGAGGTCTAGAGTTAAACCCAGGAACTTTGTGTGTTCAACTTTAGGGATGCGATTGCCATTGAGCACTATAGGTTCGGGTTGGGATGGAGGTTGTTGAAATGACAGAAGTGCATGAAAAATAAAGACTGTCTTGTCCTTAGAGAATTTAAAACTGTTATTGTGTTCCAGACTTGCAACTGTTTGAGGCTGAATTGGAGTCTATTTTCGACAAGAGGAAGCTAGGGGAGGAGTAGAAGATGGTGAAGTCATCCACGTAGAGGGTATGTTTGATTTTGGGTCCAAGGTTGTCCGCGATGTCATTAATGCTCAAGTTGAAGAGAGTGGGAGAGAGGATGCTGCCTTGGGGGACGCCCTCTTCTTGGGGGTATGGGTTGGAGAGGGTGTGGCCAATATGAACTTGCTTGTTTGTTTGTTTGATGAGGGCCTAACGGCACCACGAAAACGAGGGTCAAATTGTGCCTGAGAGGTCAGATCATTCTAGAGGTAGGAAGGAAAGAAAACAGGTGGAGAATGAGAGAAATACAAGAACTAAAAGTCAGAAAGCTGGTTATCTAGAGAGGAGGTGCATGGGTGAAGAGGAAAAAAAGTAGAGAGAGGGGGACTAAATATAGTTGTAGGGCACTTTTTTAGGCCTAATAAGAAACCTAAGGAACCATCCACATAACATGACATCTAACAAGCTTTTTCCTGTTTTCAGGACATCTATGCAAAAAGCCTGTGACTAGATTTATTAGACATACTTATATTACCTGTCAAAGACTTAATTATATTTGAAATGATCAAGGCATCAACATTTTACAATCTTCTCTTCAAACTTCTTTAAAAAAACATATTCGAACCTCCATTTTGATGAGCGATTGAAACAATTGTCTTAAGGTCTCTCCTTGCAGCTCCCTCCAACTGCGCTGACCTTTACGCTTGGTGAGAATTGAAAGTACTTTTGGATCTGTTACTACAGCCTTCATGACATCCTGTATGGTGATGAGAAAGTAGAAATGATATGATCAACCTAAAGGTTGTGTAGTGAAAGCAATAATACTGAGTGCATGGAAACTGAAAACAAATTATTTTTATTATCATTATACCACATGTTTTAAGTGCTCAAATAAAAAATATACAAAATTGAAATATTTAAACCAGATATGATTGCACTTTACAATGAAAATTTAACACAAAAATGAAGAATTATTCACCTATAGAGGGTTCTTCACCAACGTCATCTTATCACATGACATTGTGCCATGCTGGCCGTCAAACTTAACATGCAAAAACTAAAGTTCATTTTAAAAGCAAAAGGAAAAACATGTTTTTATTTCAAGATGCTAAAAGGATGCAGAATAACTGTAAGCACTATTAACGATAACTAAAAGTATAATTACTCGTCTGATTGTAAAGAAAACAAGAAGAAAAAAAATATCCGAAAAATACACATGGAATTCGCAAAAAAGTTGACGGCCACCATGGCAAGTTTGTGTGCGCAAAAACCACCCAGAGAACGTATGACGTCGCGTGAAAAACCTCTATAGACATTTTCAAATCTGAATCGGCAATTTCCAGATAACTTATTCAATGTCACATGATCAAAATTCATGTGTCCATAATGGACCAACTGCATCCCAGGGGAACATTATCGACCAGTCAGATACTGGGGGATTCTTGTCTGACTGCACAATTCACACAGGGTACAGGACTAAGCGTTTGAAAAAAATGCTTTCAAACCATACTAATCCTACATGTGTTTAAATACATGAAGGTAACATTGTTTGTTTGATTGATGATGGCTTAATGGCACCAGGACAGCGAGGGTCAAATTGTGCCTGAGAGATTAGATCATTTCAGAGGTAGGGAAGAAAAGAAAATAGGGGAAGATTGAAACAATTGTCTTAAAGTAACATGCTCGCAAATTGTTGCTTAACCCAGTAACTGCAGCTGATTGGTTTGGTAACAAAGGAACATTTCCCCAGCTTAATGATTAGTTGAGGTATACTAAGTAATCACGTTTGGCTAAAATCGGTTCTAAAAAGTATAGACCTTTTAATTCCGAAACAGCAATTTCCAGATAACTAATTTCAATAATGTCACATGGCTGAGATTCACGTTTCAATAATGGACCAATCGTATACTGGAGGAATCTTATTGACCAATAAAATACTGGAGAAATCTTGGCTGTCTGCACAATTCACACATGGTATGGGACCAAGCGTATGAAGAAATGTTTTCAAGCGCACGTATCATATGTGCGTTATACATGAAAGAAATACAAGCGCGTACTATTGCTGCTTACATTTTTCCTCAAACCTGCACCTGATTGGTTGGGAAACAAAGGAAAATTTCCCCCAGCATTTAATTGGTCAAAGTACTGAAGAAATCACATTCGGCTAATCTCAGTTTAAAAAGTCTATACTGAAGTAATCACGTTCGTTTAAAATCAGTTGGATAAAGGTATATACACATGCAAATCTTACCTGATATTTCTTGTGGATGACCTCATATTTTGACAATGTTTCTGGGTTGCAGATGTCCTGTTGATTATTGCACAAAGCTCTATTTAAGAACAACCACTAGAAACAAAAGAAAACAAACATTAAAGTATATTACTAATGCTCGTTCTTCGTGTTGCCATTTTTAGGAACAAAGGACATGAAGTACTTTCTCAAAACTAGAACTAATGTTTGTATGAGCTTTTTTCAATGAAATATTTCAATTCTTCATATCACAGCACCAAAACATTTGCCAAACTTTTACATGCCAAAAAGTTTCCCTTTGATCCTACCTGCACCCCACACCTAAGTTTAACCTGAAACCTCAGGTATGACAAATACCAACCCGACTTCCTGTTCAGTGTATTGTGTTTCCACTCAAACAATGATTGTTCATCTGCTGTTCCCATGCACACCACAGCCAAGTAGCCTAGGTTATTTGTGTGTATTAGATTACAGAAATCCAGTGCTGAATAATCAAGGCACTTTTGTGATTGAAATCGCTCATCCGTGTTACAGTAGGTGTCTTAGTGGGAGAAATTTGTTTTCAAACTGGTTATAAAAATAGCTGTGTATCATATGCCTGAGGTGATTTTTGCATTAACTGTGAATGATTCATGGATCATTTCTCCCAAGGAAAGATATTGCTACATGTATTGGTTTCTGAAACATACAGTAGTGTAAGAAAGTTTCAGTCTTTTATATTTTAGAAAAATAATATCGATTACAAAAAATAAAATCTTAGGAATTCAGTCTCATATTCTTATTACTTAATCTGAAGTTTTTTTGCAAACAAATTAACTGAGCATATTATCAATAAAAAAATAAAATAACCCAAAGCACTATCTAATGTCTATACAAGATAGAATTATATTAAAATGTATTATTATAATATATATCATAATTATTATAATATACTATTATCTAATACATAAATACATTAAACAGCCTTTGTTGTGATGTCTGCATTAATTTTCAACTTCGAAACTAAAACACAATCACAACAGATATTGTCAAAGGACAAAACTATTCTATTAAGTCTCTTTCTTTCAAGGTGCCGAGTCTGGAGCAGACACTGGCAATCGTGACCCTCCAGTCACTTCTGTTTAGAGCTAAGCACGTAAACTTATTCTTACTAAGGCTGTTGTTGGTTGCCCAGTTAGTTTAAGCTTTGGACATAATTGACTCACTGTCTTCCACTGCTTCTTTT
This sequence comes from Chiridota heheva, assembly GCA_020152595.1. Classification (NCBI taxonomy): domain Eukaryota; kingdom Metazoa; phylum Echinodermata; class Holothuroidea; order Apodida; family Chiridotidae; genus Chiridota; species Chiridota heheva. Next base: position 2,676,678 of record JAIGNY010001194.1, read on the forward strand.
GCCTTCAATTTTCCCACATACTGCAAGCTGTTCCAACCCACCTTCCTGATAAACACTCCCAAAAAATTCCATCTGTCTCCTCCTGATAACATTGAGTAGGGACATGTCTAGCCTGAAGCTTTCAGGACATCATCAGTTCTTTTCTTTTCTGGCCAAGATATTTTCAACATCCTCCTTATGAACCACACTTCTGTTGCTTCTAATCTTTTCTTGATGTCACTGGTAACTATACTTAAATTAATTTGTTTTATAGATATAAACCAGGTGACCTTGGGTGTATTTTTTTTACCATTACTTGCATTTCAAGTAGCATTTCTGATAACTTACCTTTGTCTGGCAACCTGTCCAAAGATCCAAAAGGTCCGAAACTTCTCTTAGATTTGTGCTCCAGAGCTCCGCCTCTGGTCTAAGGTCGGCAAGGTGAGGTGACACCAGCATGTTTTGCAGAGAAACTTGACTATCCTATACAAGATAAAGCAAAAAAAAAAAAACTTTAACTTGTTTCACTTAAATTTGTTTCACTATCAATTAGCAAAATTGTTTTCGGATGAAGCCATAGCTAAAGTGTTAATTAGAAATAAATATAGCATGAAATCGAAAAAGAAAACTGAAAATGTTGAATGGTAAAAATACTGCAAACAACTGAACTATAATGCATTGGTTAAATCCACATAGTGTAGCTCATTACATAAATTCCAGATGATAGATACAATGAGCACTAGTCATATCAACAATATCAAACACATAATCTTCACTAAATTATACTTGAAAAGTATTTAAATGATCATTTTATCAATTTATCCAGGGAATGCTGTTACAAAACTTACTCTAAATTGACACATTTTTTCAATGTTTTATCGTATATGTATATGTTATAATTTTGCATGCATTTTTGGAGATATATTTTTTATGTTTTCTCATTTTTATGTATCATGCATATATTTTTACCTTTTGTCCTATTTATAGATATATTTTTATATATATTCATACTGAATTTTTAATAAACTTGAAAAAACTTGAAAACTTGATACATGTTGAAAATGATTTTGAAGTAGGTCAAACTTTAAATATTACATACATACAAAAAATAATTCAAAATTGAAATACAATAATCAAAATCATTTCCTTTTCATCTGAATGCAGCTGAAACTTAACCTTTAACTTCAGGTTAATCTTATGCAACTATTATGCAAATTTAAGGAGACACATAGAGGGATTTCATCACGTGACTTTAATCTGGAAGCCATTTTGTAATTCCGTTTCATGCGTCTTCACGCAGCTCAGTCACATCACACGTACAACAAACATACTGCATGTTAACCTACCTATCAGTTCAGTGAATTTTACTGATTGCAGTTTTTTTGGTCACTTCCAATTTTTCTTTATCTTTTCCTTACATTTTATATATTCATATACGTAGAGCAACCTTTTAATGAACGCCATCTGATTGTTCGTTATACACAAACAAAGCTTACATACTTGATATAAAGTGCTCGCTGCAAATCCTCGAATAAACCGTAGGGTGAAAGCCATTGCATCGTACAGCAGAAACCAACTTCGAACGTCGATCAGGATCAGATGGGAATCAAGAAAACATCTTTTTATTCCCCGTCACACGTCTATTGTAGTGCAACCAACAGCACAATAAGATTCCGGTATAATTATCTTACAAAAATGATCTTGTATAACAACATGCAAAGGTTTGTAAGTCTAAATAAGTGTACAGCAGTCTTCTTTCCCGACAAAATGGTGATGTAAACAAATTCACGTGACCTCATGACATCAGCTAAAACACCCTTATAGCAGGTCCCAACATCTATCTACAACAACTTATCAAAATACTTGGCTTACCTCTAGCAAATATCGAAGTTCATCACATCCTATCAAGATGAACGCCTCTGGTTGGGATGAGGAAGTGAAGCTGAGGTCCAAGATTGGCCGGTTACCATAGTTCCTGGTCAGCCTTCTGGACTGGCCTGGGGTGGCTGGTGTTTATGGGAAACAACAAGTGGGTTATTATATTTGTTTTGAAAGGAGGGAGTTGAGAAAACATGCTGAAATATCTTTCAAAAAAATCAAGTGATTTTTAAAGTATATGGACAGGTAGAGGGTGTATGATCCAGATAAAAAGCAATCAATTCTGAGCAGAACAGTTTTTATAAAGGTAGGAAAAATCAAAGTTTCTTCAATTTTTTAGAATGTGCAAAAGTAATGATGTATGAAAAGAAATACAGCCAGCATTTTTTATAATGCAATTCTTTTCCAAATTTTGATCATTAAAGGTGTAGTTTATACTTAGTTTAGTTTTCACTTTTTTTTTAGGCACATTCCACCTGGGGAAAGCACACATAAGTAGCCTTTACTTGTTATCAGTGTAGACCCAAGGAATCTGCCAAGATGGGAAGCGGATGAACACCCAGTTAGCACCCTGCTCTTTTCAATAAATGTTCAGAGAACCAGGCAGGGGGTGAATCTCCTACCACCAGGACTGACAGTTTTACATCCCCTACGAAGGACAGTGAGCGCCACTTGACCACTGGCCACTTTTCCCAAAGGTTGGGTAGAGGAGAAGGTGTGATGCAGAAGACAAACCTCTGCACTTAATGTCAGCATATCATTCTGCATATCTGTGGAAAAATCACTGGTTAACCCTAACTCCCAAGCGGTTCAAAACATAACTGTAAAATTTTGAAACTTTTTTTCAAAATTAATTTTCACAACTTTCCTTTCGTTTTATATCCCTACAAGTTTGGTTTATATTAATGCTAAGACAATAAACTTTCCACAAAAAAAAAAGTCAAAATGAAGAAAATATCGACACAAAATATGCAAATTTGCACATTTTAGGCCAAATTAGGTCAATTTTTTTAGCCTTTTCAGCTTGCAATTTTTCTTATGAATAATGAAAATGGAGGATTTTTTTACATATTTAGATTGTTTGTAAAATTTCCTTTCCATTGATGAAATATTTTTCTCAGAGCACAACATGCAAAAGTAATGAATAAAATTGTTGCTGCCTGTCCAGATTAAATACCATCCAAAATGACCAGTTACTACTGAAACTTGATACATCTTAAAGTATTCACTCACCAAACAATAAAAAAGCAAAACTATTTCATATTTCTATCTGACAAACAGAGAGTTGATTTTGCTATCCTTGTCATTTGTATGATTATGTCAAAGACAGCGCTATCCTTGTCATTTGAACAGAACTGTATGATCATGTCAAAGACAGCACTATACTTGTCATTTGAACAGAACTGTATGATCATGTCAAAGACAGCGCTACCCTTGTCATTTGAACAGAACTGTATGATCATGTAAAAGACAGTGCTATCCTTGTTATTTGAACAGAACTGTATGATCATGTCAAAGACAGCGCTATCCTTGTCATTTGAACAGACCTGTATGACCATGTCGAAGACAGCGCTATCCTTGTCATTTGAACAGAACTGTATGATCATGTCGAAGACAGCGCTATCCTTGTCATTTGAACAGACCTGTATGACCATGTCAAAGACAGCGCTATCCTTGTCATTTGAACAAAACTGTATGATCATGTCAAAGACAGCGCTATCCTTGTCTTTTGAACAGACCTGTATGACCATGTCAAAGACAGCGCTATCCTTGTCATTTGAACAGACCTGTATGACCATGTCAAAGACAGCGCTATTCTTGTCATTTGAACAGAACTGTATGATCATGTCGAAGACAGCGCTATCCTTGTCATTTGAACAGACCTGTATGACCATGTCAAAGACAGCGCTATCCTTGTCATTTGAAAAGACCTGTATGATCATGTCAAAGACAGCGCTATCCTTGTCATTTGAACAGAACTGTATGATCATGTTAAAGACAGCGCTATCCTTGTCATTTGAACAGACCTGTATGACCATGTCGAAGACAGCGCTATCCTTGTCATTTGAACAGACCTGTATGACCATGTCAAAGACAGCGCTATCCTTGTCATTTGAACAGAACTGTATGATCATGTCAAAGACAGCGCTATCCTTGTCATTTGAACAGAACTGTATGATCATGTCAAAGACAGCGCTATCCTTGTCATTTGAACAGAACTGTATGATCATGTCAAAGACAGCACTATACTTGTCATTTGAACAGAACTGTATGATCATGTCAAAGACAGCGCTACCCTTGTCATTTGAACAGACCTGTATGATCATGTCAAAGACAGTGCTATCCTTGTCATTTGAACAGAACTGTATGATCATGTCAAAGACAGCGCTATCCTTGTCATTTGAACAGAACTGTATGATCATGTCAAAGACAGCGCTATCCTTGTCATTTGAACAGAACTGTATGATCATGTCAAAGACAGCGCTATCCTTGTCATTTGAACAAAACTGTATGATCATGTCAAAGACAGCGCTAGCCTTGTCATTTGAACAGAACTGTATGATCATGTCAAAGACAGCGACATTGAATGTGATCCTAAAAGTACAGAAATTTTTAAGTATAATATGAAGAACACTTAAACTTTTACTAACAATGAAGACTGAACTACAATATTCCTATATTCTATACAGCTGTGCTATGGTAGAGCTCGGGAGCTATTCAGTCTTGCATATAAAGATTACAAATTTGAAAAATGCTTTGCAGAAAAAATAAGAATTTTAGAAATTGATTACAAACAGGTTTCCGTATGTATTGCAAATTTGGGACGGTAAATTTTATTAACACAGAAGGTATATATTACAAACAGGTTTCCTTATATATTTCTGTGTGATAAAAAGAAACCATTAAATGTTTCTGAATCTATTTGGCATTTTGTCACATTGTTTTCCTTTTCATTCCTTTAGGCAAGATACCACAAATTTACCCCGCTTGGTTAGCGGGGGTATTTATGATAATTATACTTACCTTCTATGCTATAAATATAGGCAATCTGGTGTCAGAGACCTGATTCACCACACTATACAACCAAAACAAAAAGTTACCGCTATAACGCCTCCCTCTGTGGCTCCCGCATTGCAACACATATTCAATAAATTACCACTGAGGCCTGAACCACAGGGGAGGTGGGAGGGATGCATAGAAGGTATCATTCTTGTTGTAAATACCCCCGCTAACCAAGCGGGGTGAATTTACTTCAAATTATACCTAGGCTGACATTCTATGCTATAAATAAATGCAGGTTGCAACCGAACCAAATGGAGGAGGGAAGTTCAGGACTCAGTCATCGCAACCACTGAACTTCCTGAACCACTCCTGAAGGGTACTCAGTCAGACTCAGTCAGGCATGAAGTTCCGCGAGTCGGAGTGATTAGAGGGAAAAATGGTACATCTTAACATGCAAAGTACATGAATGTAAGGAGGAAACAGCATTCTAGCTCACCTTAGTGGCTGGTCTTGCTCCATCTTGACAAAACTGTTTTTGTGACGTTCCCCTGATCCTCAGATACGTCTTTCAAGTAGGCTGACACAGAGGTTGCTGGTGTCTTCCATACTGCTGTGCTCATTATCTCATTAATGGATACCCCCATTCTTCTGAAGAGGGCCTTGGATGCAGCTAGTCTGCGCACTTGGTGTGCCTTCGCACGCTTGCTGCCTAGCATGCAGGGCCACAGAGTTAAACGTGACTGCCTGCACAATCCAACACGAAATGGTGTCCCGTGACACTGTGCGGTGTGGTGTGGTTTTTGTAACGAAACAAAATGTGCTTTAGAGTCACCTTTAAGTGACTGAGTACGCTTACTGTAATATACTATTTGAGACAGTGAACTGGGCACCAGACCATCCTCTTGTCTGTCTGAAAAGGTTGAGAGAGACGGAAGGAAGATTGCCTGCAGCAAAATCTCCAACATCTGGTTTTTGGCCAGGAAGGAAGGGTCCGAGACTAGATGGACACACACTGACTCAAACATGATGTGGCCTGTCCCTAGGGACAGGGCATGAATTTCTCCCTCCATTTAGCGGAGGCTGCTGAGAGAAAGAACATTGTCCTTAGGGTGAGTTCTTTCAGTGGGCAGGAGGCATGAGGCTCGAATGGTGGCCTGGCTGAGGTGTCTAGGACAACCTGCATATAACAGGCTGGGGAGAGGTTATAAACCACAGGTTGCTGTAAGAACATCCCCTTTAGAAGGTTCTCCAGCGGCAGTACCGTAGAGACCGTCGAGCCATCTGGGAAGCCTCAGTGGATGGCTGCTATGGCTGATCTGAAACCCTTAATGGTATTAACTTATTTTCCAAAGGTTGAACTGGTGCATGAGGAAACTGGCTCATTGCACCAGGTTCAGAAGATTTCAAGTCTTGAATTATACATGCTGGGGGTGGAGGCCCTTCAGGACTGTGCCGCCATTTGGGCAGCATCCTGCGAAAGACCTTGCACAAGCATCTATTGGTGGACAGTGGTCTGTGCTGTTAGGGAGCTCATAGGGATACCCTGCTACTAGTCTCAGTAGGTGTGGGTACCAAGTACTGGCCTGGCCAATTAAGTGCTACCAGAAGTAGAAAGTGGCACTGGTCTCACTCCACTTTGCCCAGAACTCTTGGGATGAGAGCGAACAGTAGGAAAGGCGGTTTGATGTCAGAGAGGGTTTTGGGAAAAGGGAAGGAGGAGGTTAAGGGCAAGTTTAGCGGCCTTATAAAGTCAGAGAAAATGGCAAAGTGACGTCCTACCGGAAGGTTAGTGCTTTGACCCACCACACCGTGGGTTCAGGGTCAAAGCACAGAAAATTGGTAACTTGTGGTTGATAAGAGAGGCGAACAAGTCTAGGTCCGGGTGACCGAAGGTCAACCAAATGCGCTCCCCAGCCCAAGAGTGAGGCATTAGTGACAATTGTCACTTGGCTTGGGGAGGAAAACTCACTCCTTGCATAACATGGCATTGGTTGCACCACCACCACAGGTGTGGAACCACGACCAGGGAGAGGAGACTGGCAAAAGCTGGTCCCTCCCTGATGGGACAAAACGTCCCAAGAGGTGAAACTGAAGGTCCCTCATGTGGAACCTCCACCTGGGACGATATCCACCAGGCTGGTTAGGTATCCTAGAAAAACCAGCCATGCCCTCACCGGTGAGGATGGGCTGGATAGGAGGAGGTCCCCCTACCTGCACGGTGGCAACCCTTGTCGGTATTGGCGTGATCAGGGTCACCCCTAAATAAGTCGGGGTCCAAGAGGGGACTAAGTCCAACTTCTTGTGATTGATCAACCAACCCAGTCTCTGGGCTACAGAGATCACTATGTCCATGTGTCTGGTCACTAGCAGTGGGTTGTCTGCGACGATAAGCCAGTCATCCAGATAGGTAAAGATTGTGATCCCCTGTTTGCGCAGGTAGGCCGCTATGACCCTTGTCACCCTGGTAAACACCTAAGGTGTAGTCGAGAGACCAAAAGAGATCCTTGAACATGAAGAAAGTTCCTTCAAACATGAAGATTAGGAACTTTCTGTGGCTAGCATGGAGGTACATGCAGGTAGGCATCTGAGAGGTCGCCCACAGGCCTTTGTGTAAGAGGGAAAGAATGCGTGCAGTGTCTCTATTTGAACTTCATGGGGTGTATGAACTCGTTCAGTGGTTTGAGATTCAAGATCGGCTGCCACAATTAAGCCCCCTTTCTTAGAGGTTAGGAAGAAGGTGGACATAAAAATCCTTTTAGTAGTTGATGGTACTGAGGTAATTACATTTTTTCTTATTAATTCTTTGATCTCCTCGCGTAACAATAGTACATGAGCTTAGGAGATTGGAGGGGGAATTGGCTTCAAGACCCCCTGACTCCAGGGGGAGGAAAACTCCAGTTTGTAGCCTTCTAGAACGGTATGCAGCACCCACCCATTTTTGGTTATTTCGGCTTACTCTCTGTGGAAATCCCCCGGCTGGGCCGAACTGTGGCAGGGCCACCCGGGGTGTCTAAAAAGTGCTGCTGACGCTGCTTCTCTTTCCTGCGGGAGGTGGAAGGGAAGGAGCTTTACTCAAAGTCACTGATACCTTCCTATACCAACCTGAGTTGTCTTGGGAGGCAGATCTGAGGAACTAGGGGGTTTGGAGGCGACTGAGGTTTAGAAACTGCGCCCCCTGGGAGCTCGAGTTCTATGCTGTCTGGGGTTGAGTTGGGAACCCTGTGCTGGTACTGCTTTTACAATCAGCTTGTGGTTTTTCCAAATATCATCTTGCCGGCTAGCCTGGCACGACAAGACGTCTTGGAACCGACTAGCAAAGAGGTCTCAACCTCCCCCCGTAAAGCCCCGCAGCTTGGTCAAGGTACCCTCGGATAAGCCTAGCAGGGGGAGAACATTCTCCCTCCCTGTGCTCCTGCGTCAACCTTGCTGATGCTCTCGCCATCTGATTTGAGGATGGCATCGAGCAGGTCTGAGAGACCTGTCAGCAAGGGTGTGGTTTTCTGACTCAGACAGCCAGTACCTGTTACTTGTACCCCTCCCTGATGGCACTATCAGAGCCCCACAGAGCCTCCTCCCTCTTGTGCATGGCAGGGTTACGGAACTTGGTTTCTTTATCCTTGGGTGTGCAAGACTGGGGAGTCCCTGCCTGAGAGTGATGGAGGAGGCTTCAGACCTCCTCGGAGACTATCGGGACCTAAACTAATTCCCATCATGGACTCTGATGGGACTCGGACAGATCCTTGGAGTAGGAAGACCAGTCTCAGATGGGCTTCCGCCCCCAATGCCTCACACGTTAGGTGAGGGAGCAGTCCACTGGGTTGGGGAAGTTAATAGCTGAGGAGCTGCTGGCCAGCAGGCAATGCTGCAAGGTGGGTTCCGCAGCCAATATCTGGGGGTCACTTACGGCCAGGAAAATTTCTAGATGTAGAAATTCCAGCAGCTCTGAGACCATGTCTTCCTTGGTACATTGGTAAACAAAATCAACCACCAACTGACACTATGGCCCAAAAACAACTAACTTAAAAAGCATTACGTTAAGCTGGTAGCGTAATTACAGAGTAGGATATTGCTTAAAAGTTCAGGAATTTCCTAGAACAGCTGTTACATGTCAACCGCGGTCACCCTTGGAAACACCCGGATGAGGGGCGGGATGACTTATAGAAATAGCAGATACACAGTAAAAATATACTAATGAGGATAGGCATAAGAAAAATATAGCCTTAGGCTTACTGTATGCCTTGCTGAGTGAAAAAAAAACTACAAGAAAATGACTTCGTAAAGAACATGTCGGAATCTTCATAGCTTGTCCTTGTCTATGTTGGCTACACACTAAAGCTCGCCCAACACCATGATGGGCAGCCAAAAAAAGAACTTAATTACCTGTATTTCCTTGGAAAAGGGTTCTCAAAACACCTCAAACCTGAGACAGGGTAGCAGGAAACAGATAGAAAACTCCTCAGAGAAAAGAAGGAGACTCTTTTGTGGAAGGAACCACAGGTTTCAAACGGGAAAACCCAGAGACCTAAGCAAAAAGAAAGTGAATACGTGTCACAATGCAGGAGCCACAGCAGGGGGCACCATAGTGGTAGCTTTTTGTTTTGGTTGTATAGTTCGGTGAATCATGTCTCTGAGACCAGATTGCATATATTTATATCATAGAAGGTAAGGTATAATTTAAAGTAAATGAAAACAACATAAAAGGTAGGTAGGTAGGAAAGTACAACTGTGGATTAAATCATGAATTAATCTGACCCTTTTTCTTCACCGCTTGAACCCTATTTCAATGTTGAAAGTGAATGCTAAACGTTGCAGGTCAAGTTATGTCCCAACATTGAAATGGGGTAGAAGGGAAAAAGGGTCAAGGCTTTTGTCCATGATTGTAGGTAGGTAGATAGATTTAATATTTTACATTCCTTCCTAAGGTTATATAGAGATGTCCATGGCCGTTTTATACCACATGTGAAACACTGGTGAATGAAGACCCACCTGGAATAGCAGGCAATTATATAAATGATTAATGATCAGTAGGTGTGAGGTATTAATCAATATCACTCTCTAGGTGTGAGTAGGTTAAAAGCTTTGAACCATCACAGTAATGCAAAACCACCTACACAATCCCCCACCCCAAATCTGTAGCATTCAGAAGTATTTCCCATTTTATAACCATGAACACATAATTACAACTACAATATCAACACTCTGTAAAGCACATAACTCCACCCCTGTTGCAATTCCAACATTCGTAGAATAATTTTAGAGTTCATTCAATCCCCATACCCAATAGAATCTACCTCTGAAATCCTAGGCACATGAAGATTCATCAAAGTTTCGATCTGTAATGATCATTTGCATTCTGAACACTTAAAGATTATCTTCTGACTGATTTCTCTCAAGGCCATATCATTGTTTTCAGTTTTATTCAGGCTAAGCATTCATTGTTTGAGTTCCTTTTAGTTAAGATTCACATTCCACCAGTTTCCATTCATGGCACAAACCAATTGTTTTACTTGATTTAATTTTCTTTTGAGTCTAGAAAATTGATTGTTGCATTTCTTTTCTAGCATGATTTCATTGTTTACCACATTTCACTGGAAAGTTTCAACTATGTTTTGACAGACTTTACCCTAAAACATACCCACCCCTCAATTTCTGCCCTTCCCTTAAGCCAATGCGTCCTAAATTTAAATCACTTGTTCCTTAAGCAATAATAAAACCACATATTAAATTTGATTAAAATCCAATCATCAGTTCTTGAGATATTCTAACGACAAAATAAATTACTCTAAAACATCCCCACCCTCCATTTAGGCCCTTCCTCTGTTCCGACGTCCCAAATTTTAATCACTCTGTCCTGAAGCAATTACAAAACCATTTACTCAAAATCCAACTTCATTGGCAAAGGTAATAAGGAAAATCAATTTCTAAACTTGCGTGTACATTTTCAGCAACAATCTTTCCAAAAAATATATTACACAAGTTACAAATTCAGTTATATTTTTGGTTAGTGCACAGGTCATAGTACAAACAGCAGATTCAATTTTTTCTACGTGCTTGTCTCTTTGCTCTGAACTTTGGAAATCTATCAAAAAATAAATTTAAAAAAAGGGTATATCATATAGATTGAACTGCGGAAGTCATCCTATTTGAAAGAAGGATTGGCATTGCAACATTTCTCAAGACATTACTTATAGCCAGAGGTAAGATTTGAGTTTTTGTGGGGGGGAAGGGGGGACAAAGTCTTGAGGGAGAAGGGGGACAAAGTCACAAGAGGGAAGGGGACAAAGTCATGAGGGGGAAGGGGACAAAGTCATGAGTGGGAAGGGGGACAAAGTCATGAGGGGAAGGGGAACAAAGTTACAAGGAGAAAGAAACAAATTCACAAAAATTTAATTTGCTGAACGAATGTGGGGAAGGGGAAAAAGTCGCAAAACATTAATTCATTATTATATCCTTGTAAACCTATAAATCTTAATGGCTGATTAAACAATACAAAGCTTAAGTGCCTGACTTTTTTTTTCATCCTAAATAAAACCAAAAAAACTCAAAGCAAAAGTGGAATTCAGTAGGAACGGAAGTGAGATTCAGTAGGAACGGAAGTGAGATTCAGTAGGAATGGCAGTGAGATTTAGTAGAAACGGAAATGAGATTCAGTAGGAACGGAAATGAGATTTAGTGGGAACGGAAATGAGACTCAGTACGAACGGAAGTGAGATTCAGTGGGAACGGAAGTGAGATTCAGTAGGAATGGAAGTGAGATTCAGTAGGAACGGAAGTGAGATTCAGTAGGAACGGAAGTGAGATTCAGTAGGAATGGAAGTGAGATTCAGTAGGAACGGATGTGAGATTCAGTAGGAACGGATGTGAGATTCAGTAGGAACGGAAGTGAGATTCAGTAGGAACGGACGTGAGATTCAGTAGGAACGTAAGTGAGATTCAGTAGGAACGGAAGTGAGATTCAGTAGGAACGGAAGTGAGATTCAGTAGAAACGGAAGTGAGATTCAGTAGGAACGGATGTGAGATTCAGTAGGAACAGAAGTGAGATTCAGTAGGAATGGAAGTGAGATTCAGTAGGAACGGAAGTGAGATTCAGTAGGAACGGAAGTGAGATTCAGTAGGAATGGAAGTGAGATTCAGTAGGAACGGATGTGAGATTCAGTAGGAACGGATGTGAGATTCAGGAGGAACGGAAGTGAGATTCAGTAGGAACGGACGTGAGATTCAGTAGGAACGGAAGTGAGATTCAGTAGGAACGGAAGTGAGATTCAGTAGGAACGGAAGTGAGATTCAGTAGAAACGGAAGTGAGATTCAGTAGGAACGGATGTGAGATTCAGTAGGAACAGAAGTGAGATTCAGTAGGAACGGAAGTGAGATTCAGTAGAAACGGAAGTGAGATTCAGTAGGAACGGAAGTAAGATCTAGTAGGAACGGAAGTGAGATTCAGTAGGAACGAAAGTGAGATTTAGCAAGAACGGAAGTGAGATTCAGTACTGTTAAAACTTTTCAGACCTAAATTATTTGTTTAGCAGACAAGTAATTCACAAAGCTCAGGACAGGAAAACAGCTGCAAATGTTTCAAACAATTAATACAACAAACGTAACACTTGTTAATGTCAATACACTCTGACGTTACCAATGTCAATACAATTCTGATGTTACCAAACAGTCCAAAAGATCAGAATGTATAAAGACTGAACAAGCACTGCTACCTTCCATGAAAATTATAAGAGAAGATTAGAGTATTTTTTCTAAAGCCTAAAAACACCTTTAAAACCACAGCAACAACCCTTCATTTCTCCAGCATAACTTACAGGCTCTGTACAGATCATAAAGGGTCAAACGAGGTCCGCTTTCAGAACTAAGAGAGTCAGTTTCATCATCTGTCTGAGACTCGGAGGAAGTATCATCTAGCACAGGAGAGTATAGGAACATTTTTTACCCACATTCAACTGGTTCAAGGTTTTGTGTTTAACCAGGGTAGTAGAGCATGCTTTAATTTATTTTCCAGTGAATTCATGTAATTTTTACTTGATTGAACTACATAACATTATTCATATAATAAAATCATAGAATAAAATCATAGAATAAAATCTAAATAGAATAAAAAGAACAGATTTTCCTTTTATCTATTTATGAACGTGTGAATCAGTCTCAAAATTCACTGCTAACCTCCATGGAAAGAAGAAATTAGAATTTGTTTTTCCTAAAGCATAACAACTTTAAAACCACAGCAACAACCCTTGACCATTTACTTTCCCAGAATAACATACAGGCTCTGTGATATCATCTATCACTGGTGAGCATCACAAGGAACATTTGTTTTGACCACATTGAGCTGGTTCAAGATGATTAAAATATATGATGAAAAGGGAAGAAGTTTTGTGAATGAAATATTGAACATGGCAATGGGTGTTGTTGGTCAAATAATGAGCTGAAAAGTTATATGGATCGAATGAAGCAATATTAAAAAAACAAAAGGAGGTAAATTATGTCTTGATTTTAGAAAACATTAAGAACTTTAATCAATATTACTTTAAAAATGTGTACTTTCCTGGCTTTCTTTTCATCTAGAATTTATAATTAGGTTTTTGGCCCCTATTTAACTAACATTGAACTTGCAAAAAGAAAGAACTATTGCCATATTATTAGTCCAGCAGAAACATATACCATACCTTGCCTTATTTGCAGATGTTTAGCCAATTTGAAATCCTTCTCCTCCCAAATCTTGCGGAGTTTGATAAGAGATTGCTCCAAGGTGAATTCAGCAGCTGCTCCCGAGCAGGTATTATTTATCTGCATCCCGTGCTCGATGAGATTGTAGGACAGGAGCTGAGCAACGGTGTACTGTTTGCTTTGGACGTAGGTCTGACCGAGCGCAAGAAAAATCGACCTCCAATGTCGGTGCTGGAGAAACAAATTGGTCCCTTAAACTAATGTTTAACCGAATATAAATTTTGTGTCAGGATCTTATGTCAGAAAAAAATGAATGGTGAAAACTTTTGAGGAAGATGGTGGTGGGCACATGACTATCTATGAAAGTATTATTATCTCTGCAAACTCGTCAAAACAAATTATCAAAATTAGCATCAACCTTCATTTGCATGTTTGGAGAAGGTTTTAGAATCACAAAATTTAAGTTCAATATTCATATAAATTTATATGATATTGACCATTTTATGAATTATCAAAACTGGTATCGAAATTTGATGCACTACTGCGAAGTTTTGTCTTACTCTAAGAATGAGACGAGGTACAAGGGGTTTAACAGTATTACTGCCGATCATTTTGTACTCTCAGCAGTATCTACCTTAAATAGTATATAGCAAATATAAGATGAAACTAAAAATTCATTTTAAACGCAAATACATTTTTTTAAAAACTTAATTCTCATGAAATTTATTTTGCTCAAATAAAACCTTGGCAATACCTTAAGAGCATCGCTGGACAACTTTAGTAAAAGAGGCAAATCATGCTTAAAGTCCGAGAGCATCCGATACCAGAAGGCCAAGGACGGATCCCCTTGTGGCAGGTGATGCTTCAGGTGTCCTGCTGCATGCTGCCATTCATTTATCTTGTCTATGGCTTTACTCACATCAAACTATATGCAAAACATGGAAGAGAAAATAATCTGTGTTAAGACAAGAATACAGCAAGTGAAAAAAGAAGCAATCAAGGATAACAAACAAAATGTGTAAATTACTTCAAACTAATTCTACAGAGCCACATGTATATACAGAATAATCAATGTAAATGATATAAAAAGCACTGGAGCAGATATTAGTTTCATCCAAATGCATATGTGACAATAAAAATTGTTTGCTTAAACAGGTTCCCTATATTGGAAAACTCATTCAAAATGACTAACGCATTATAAAATTTATATTTTTAAAGTCAAGTAAGGTTCTAAGTAAAAGTGTCCTCTTTTGTTTTTCAACATTTAAACAAGTTGCACCACCAAGGGTCAATAGGTGCAGTGGCTCAGTAATTAAAAAGTCATGCTCGTATGCAAAAGGTACCGGGTTTGATTCCCATTGTGATCGCTGCATTGTGCCTTTGAGCAAGACACTCTACTCTACTTGCTTCCATCCACTCAGCTGTAAAATGAGTATCATCAGCACTGCTGGGTGAGTTAACCTGCGATGAACTGGCGTCTCCTCCAGGGGAAATTATGTACTCTTGTCCGCTTGCACCATGGAAACCGGGCATAACCACTGGCCCTATGAGCCTAATGGCTTGAATTAATTTAGCAACCACCAGAGGCTACAGTCCCCCTCCCCTCCATCTCCCAGTGAGGCAATTGTTTCAATCTGTTAGGCAAAATAACAAAATGTGAAATGTAATTGACATGTCTCAAATAAACCCTCCCCCTAATCAAAGAAGCTAACTCCCTGTAATGCAAATCATTGTGCTTTTCTTGAATATAAATGGGTAGTGAAGACACGACAAAGGCACATATACAGTAACACAACCATATTCTTTATCCTCTTTCTATAAAAATGATTATCCTACTAAGATGATCTATTTGTTACCTTCTTAAATTGCGTCTTCTTCCAGTCATCAATAGCTGCAGTGGCAACCTCCAGATACTTCCATAACTCTGCCCTCACTCTCATCTGCACCAGCATGACTTTAAGATGGCTGGTGTTATATGGTTCACCCTTAATTTTCTGTCGATATTTACTGCATTTCTCGATTTCATCTTGTAGCACATTAAACTGATCAAACAGCTGTAAAGATTTGAAACCACAAGAACAGTTTAATCCATGTCAAATCAAGACCAGAAAAGCGGACCTGCGCTATACTCAATGTCAGTCCGACAAGGGGTAATAATAACATTGTCGGACCAGGACCAAACAAGGACCTGCACTTCACTCAATGTCAGTAGGACAAGGATTAATAATTACATCATTGGACCAAGACCAGACAAGGGACATGCGCTTCACTCCATGTGACAGTCCGACAAGGGTTAATAATAACATCATTGGACCAGGACTAGACAAGGGACATGCGCTTCACTCAATGTGACAGTCCGACAAGGTTTAATAATAACATCATTGGACCAGGACCAGACAAGGGACATGCGCTTCACTCAATGTGACAGTCCGACAAGGGTTAATAATAACATCATTAGACCAGGACCAGACAAGGGATATGCACATTCAGCTTTACAAGGCTTAACATGCTTGGAATGAAGGGATTGGTTGTTCTTTTCAGGGAATGAGCAAATTCTAAGAAGCATTCAAGTTCTTCTCTGTATACAACTTTACTATTATCTTTAGCATCTAATTTGCAAGTATCATTCTAATACAGCCTGGCACTGTCTGTTCACATTTTCCAGAGTACAACAAAATCTCACAATGGGAATTGCCCTTTTCATCATACACATCAGAGCTTTGGAACTCTTTTATTAAAGGATTAGTTTAGGGGTCAAGCATGTCTATCTTATAAGAACGAGGACTTAAAAAGAAACAAAATGGTGAACAAAGCATTCAAAAATCTTATTTCATTAAGGAGATATTTAAGTTTAAAATTTCAGAAAATCAGAATAGTTGTGATATCATAGCCTCAGATTCCTCAAAGTCTTTATATATTCTATCATATTTTGTGCTGTGATTTTGTGGCTAAAAATCATTAGATTTGTCAGGAAAGTAGTCAAACAGAATCTAGTAAGGGTAATTATAATTTACCACCTGAAGAAATTTTGAATAAAAATACTTCAAATAGTAGAAAAGTTATATAAATTTTCTTTAAAATATATTAACAATTGTTAAGAATGTGAGGATGAAGGCACCAAACTTTCAAAGTAGACTTTCTATACCAGTCATTTCTACACAGGTAAGACAGAGCTTGAACATCTCTTGAACAGAATAAGATTTTTCAATGCTTTCTTCACCACTTTGTTTCTATTAACGTCCTCTTTCGTTTAAAATGGACCACTGAACTAATCTTTTAATCTAACATTTCAGAAAGCAATTTCAAACATACATCTCAAGAAGAATAAACATACCTTCTTAGCATTTGCCAAAAGCACAGATGGATTCTGGGATGGATCTAGGTACACTCCACTGGTCGCAAGCTTGAATATCTTTGCAGATTCTGATGAGTGTTTCTGTAATAAGGAGGAACATTAGTCATACCTTTTTCTTTCTAGAAAACAGCTTTGGTATCTCGATTTGTATTTCTGTTCCTGTTCACTGCAGTTTAATAGTAAATTTACATACTGATCAGTGTTGGCGTTAATGACAAATTTGTTGTATACTACACTATGGCTGAAATTTTTACAACACATGTTCTACCTGCGTCGTAAAATTTAGATATAGCATGTGAAGTTTTAGGCCAGAGTTTTAAATTAATTTAAATAAAATCATGAAAATCTTCCCTCTCTGATGCGATTGAAAGTATTATTTCACACAAAAATGATTTTGAATTACTTAGAAATAAAAGAAAAATAACACGACTATGAGACTAACGGTCAAATGACTCAACATGTCCGTACAAGTACTGTACATAAACACATACAGGCTAGTGTGTAGAGTCAGTATATACATGTACACTGTACGTGAAAGTTTTGATGTTGTTTTGAATGCAGGCTGTCAATTGTCAACAATATTATTAGCTAGAATTCTACTTTCATTCACTTTAGCGAGGCAGGCCTACACAAGTGTGTGTGTTAACAATACTTGCAATACGCACAGTGCCCTGTACATTATGCAGTGCCCTGTACATACAACAGCAAATTGACAAAATATGCTGAAAATCAAGGGTAAGGGGTTGTCATAACCAAATACGCCAGACAAAAAATTCTAACACAACATCTGATACTGATGATATACACATTGTTATGATAAAGGTTAAGTTTTAAGAAATGCATGTTGTAAGAATATCACACACATTTCAGTTTTTAGCTACAACAATCTTTTGGTCAACAAAATTGTAAGAATAAGGATGTTTCAGCTGATGTCATGAGATCACATGACTTTGTTTGCACCGCCTATTTTGTAGGGAAGACTGCATGTCGTCTGCTGTACACTTACATACGTTTGCATAGCATTTTATTACATAAGATTGCTTTTGTAAGTAGTATGCCGGAATCGCGCTGTGCCATTGGTTGCACTAATAGACGTGCTTAGAATTCACTAAATAAGGTTACTTGAAGTACTTGGAGCAAATTTTTCTTTAAAATAACATTTATATTAAAAAATTAATTCATCTGGTCAGTTCATTTTAATCAGCGCATGTTTATATGCCCAGCACGTGTTTTTTTTTGTCCAGGCGTATTTTCATATCACCAGCGCATGCAAGCGCATGTTTTAGACTGAGCCTGTTTGTTTTACGTGTGATGTGACTGAGCTGTGTGAAGATCAGACACTCTGCAAAATGGCTCCAAATTGAGTTAGAGTCACGTGATGAAATCCCTCTATACAAAGTCTTAATTTGTTTCAAAAGTTAAAACCACATCAAAAAGGAATTGGGAATAGGGATGAGTAGATACTTTCAGTCTCTATGAAGTCAAACACAAAAAACAGCATTTACTATATTTACAAGATTAATTACTTTATAGGACAGATTTGACTTGTGTGGCTGCTTGATTTGAAAGAATAACTAAATTGAAACTACTAAACACTGCCGTTATTTATGGATTCATGGACTACTGTATGTAATTAACTTCCAAAGTAATTATATCTAAATGGCAAACACTATTATGTTTGACTGCTTAAATTTAAGTTTTAAGACCGAATTATTTCAATTAATAATCAATTAGCAATTAAATGTCAATGTCAGACAGTATTCAACTGACTGCTTAAAGACTAAGAAACAGGAATTAATTGATTTAAAAGATCAATAATCAATGGCCAACTAATCAAATGTCAATGACAGACCATGGTACAACGATTTCCTTCCATAATTTTTAACAGTGTAGACACATTCCATCGAGATTAATGACTAAGAAAATAAAATGATAACAAATATGACAGACCATTTTATAATTACACGCTTCAATTCTCAGTAAGCGTAGGAACAGAGACAAATTGACTCATTTAGCTCATAGTCAATCCAATTTCAGTTTATTCAAAATAACTACTAGAAGCGTCTTAATCACCAATTTGAATTTCACGGAATATAATTGAAGTAGAATGAAGTAAAACAGAGTCCAATTGACCTTTTTAGCTTAAATAGTCAATCCATTTCAGTTTATTCAAAATAACTAATAGAAGCGTCTTAATCACCAATTTGAATTTCAAGGAATATAACCGAAGTTAGAACGAACCTAAACTAACATCCATTTTTTGTGATTAAATGCTTACGCTACAGTAGACTTGATCAATTCGATTTTAGGCATCAGGTTGGCATGTTTATGTGTAAGCTAAGTTGACAAAACGTTCACTTCCTACTACATTTAATAATTATATTCCTTAAATTCCGATGTTCATAATTATAATACAAGAAGTGTGCATGTGTTATTCGTAATTATTCATGATATGGTTTAAATATATTGGTACATTCACAATTTCTATAAGTTCATTGTTAATTTTGTTTATTGTTTTGCTTATTCACCTGGTTGGTGCCACCTCACTTCCGGGAAATGACGCCATTGCTGGAGTGAAAACAAAGCTTTGCACAGTACAAGTGAAAAGCTAAATTCATCTGAACCATTAGGCTCATAGGGCCGGTGCTTATCCCCGCTTTCCATGGCGCAAGCGGATGAGAGAACATGACTCCCCCTTAAGTCAGTCCATGGCAGATTAATTCCCCAGCAATGTTGGTACTCATTTTACAGCTGAGTGGACTGAAGCACGTAAAGTGTCTTGCTCAAGGACACAGCGCAGCGCTCACAACGGGAATCGAACACTGAACCTCTCGAATACGAGCATGCAGTACTCAAGACGGGAATCGAACTCGGTACCTCTCGAATACGAGCATGACTCCTTAACCACTGAGCCACAGCACCTCTTAAAGTACAAGAGAGCAAGTCTAATATTTGTTCACTGTGTGCGTGTACGTATGGCATGTAAACAAACACAGTTGATGGGTTTGTATTCACTCCAATGCATGCGGTTTCTATGCGGTCTTATGACCACGGGTCATAAAGTTCTCGGATATCCAACTAAGTGATTTGTATGCCCTTAAGGTGGATTAATTTGTAAAAGCATTTGCTTATCAAGTCTTCCTCCACTAAATATAATACACTTTGTATAGTTCTTGCTTGTATCAATAGCTGCTTGTGGAAAATAAATCTGGGATCTTGAAGTTTGTGAAATAGTACATTGTTTAGAGTGTGACCAAAATTCTTTGTCCTTCCATTGGTACATTAAATAACACTGAAACTGTTAATATCCTATTTATTTTTCAATTTTAAATTAGAAAATGCAAGCTGTCTTTTCATTATTATAACTTTTACTTATATCACTCTCCTACATATCTTGTGTTTACTTGGTAATGTATTAACTTTAACTTGCTATATTTTACCACGTTTAATGTACTTTTGTTCTTGGTTTAAGGTTTTTCTTTAGGGCTTTTATATGCTTTAATTCTTACTGTTTTATGTTTATATTTTTTACAGAAGAGTGTGATTTTCCACAATAATGATATATCTCAGGCTATCCATAAATATTTTCATGATAATGATAATATTAACATATTTTATATGAAATGCAGAATAAAATGGTTTGATTTGTTGACGTTTAAAGGCACCGCGACACTCAGAGTCAAATGGGCCGAGAGGGTGTTAAAAATCTAAAATAAAATAAAATCCATATGCAGAATAAAATTTAAATATTATACATTATACACAGAATTAACCTTTCCAAGTTACGAAATAGGCCCCGCCCACCATAGCGATGCGATAACTAGGGGGGGGGGGCAAACAAACCTCAAATCCACAATCATGCATTGACATTTCGATGTTCATGAGGCCTGCCACAAGCTTTAATCCATTTATGGCACTTCTCCGGATCTTTAGAGTTTTTAGCAAAAGGGATAAACAAAATTCCGTTTCCTAACTGTTCTGGGTAACAGCAATCAGATTGACAAAGCCTGCAGCGGGCCCGAAGGCAAAAGTTTTGTTCACCATTTTGTCGTCACTCGGTCTGTGTGCTCAGAAATTTGCTTTGTGCAGTAAACTGCATTAACTACATGAGCGCGTGCCCAAGCTAGCTGTACTGTACCAGTACCGCATAGAATGTTTGCCCACTTAGTTATGCAGATTTTGTTGCTGGGCAAATTCATGAGGTGATTGGTTAAAAAAGCTGTCAATCATCTAAACTCAAGACAGGTTAATTAACAATCAAAAGCAACCCTAAAGAAGTGTGTTTTGAGACACTGTTTGAAGAGATCAAGAGATTTGGTATCTCTTAGATCGGCAGGAGGTGAGTTCCAGATGACTGGGGCAATGACAGGAAAAGAAATTACACGCACTTGAAAATCTGAGTCTAGGGCTTCCATTTGTCTGGTCATCTGGGTATTAACAAAGTCAGCTGCGTCTTGGAGTTGAAGCAGAAATGCCTCCCACTTCAGCCAAACCTGCTCCTCAAACTTCTCCTCTTCTTGAGTGAGAGATCGATAGCTTAGCCGAATCACCTAGCAAAAAATAACAGCAAAATGTATGCTTTAGACCAACACTAGTCAAAAACTTGGGCTACTACAATGCCACAAAATATAAAATGATAAGTCAAAGGAATTTATTCACAAGTACATACCTCAAAGAGTGACTTGATATATTCCACCTCTCTCTGTAAGTCGGCCATTTTGTGTTTGTAAGTGGTGTACTGCTCTGCATAATCCTGCAAATACTGCCATCTCCTGATTCTTTTCTTTCATACCCTAAAGTAATCAAAGACAATCTGTAATTATACAAATATAATTGTATTTCATGCGTAAGTAACGTCTCAACACGGACTTCACTTAAAAACAAAAATTAAAAAAGACTACAACATAAAATTAAACTGGAGCACAGAAAATCCTAAATCAAAAAATATATAACTTTCTGTTTCAGAAGCAAAGTTTGCATTAATTCACATTCTTTAATATACAATTTGATATAGTAAACAATTTATATGCACTTTGCATCTCATTTCTTACATCTGTAATCAAAGTGTACTATTCAATTATTGCCTACAACTATTATTATTGATATAAAAGGACCATCAAAATGTTGACATTTTATAAAAATTATCACCTTTGTGATTTTAAGATTTCTATTTTGTAATAATCCTCTCCTTCCATTTCAACTTATTAATGGTATTGAAAATTTGACTAGCAATATCAAAACACTTTCACCTGGTAAAAATGATGACAATTTTAGTCAAATTGTGTAAAATTGGGTAGTTTTGTGAAATTTGGCAACATTTCCAAAAATTGAAAGAACATTTCCTAAAAATGAAGGAAATTTGCCTACAAATTGAAGGAGATTTCCCAAAAATTGAACAAGATTTCCCGAAAATTAAACAAGATTTCCCAATTAGCAGCAGCATTTAAATTCAAACTTAATTTACATTTTTTTTAAAATATATTTCACATACAAAAAAAGGTGAAATCTCTGAAAGTTCTAGTCTATAAACAATATACAGTTTGTGGTACTTACAGCAGTAACAGCTTTAATCTCAGTGATGAAGACATTGGAAAATTGTTTGGCCTCATCAGCAGTGAAGTTGAGTAAATTACTGAAGGCTTCATTCAGTGCTGGAACCAAATCCACCTGAATGGATTCGCAATCAACATGGAACAATGCATTCTGGGTAATAAAGTAACGGTCAACATTTTCACTCTTTCTGTCCAATCTCTGATCTCAGAAAGCTTCGTCTGAAAAACACAAAAGGAAAAATATGTTTGTTTATTTGTTTGATGATGGCTTAACGGCACCACAACAACTAAGGTCAAAGGGAGGCATGATGAAGAAAGGAGATAATTTTATCCGGAGGATTTTTTTGGAAGAACTCAGCAATTGAGTTGTAGGGAGCGAGGGAAGCTCTGGGAAGGTTGTACAGGGGGCAAATTAGGAGAACGTGATGGATTGTGAGGGTGCAATGGCAATTGTTGCAGAGGGGTTGGGGGGAGCCAATAAGGAGGTGGGAGTGGGTGAGATGAGTGTGACCAATTCTAAGACGGGTAATATGAACGTTGTCAATACGAGAGAGGTTGTTGATGGTGGCTTTGATCAGAATTGTGGGCTGGTTGACATGAAGTTTGTTATCAATTTGGGACTTCCATGAGGTTTGCCAGCGGTCCCGAACAAGAGAAGCGATAAGCGATTTGATGTCAGAGAGGGTTTTGGGAAAAGGGGCAGGGAGGAGGGTGAGGGCAAGCTTAGCGGCTGCATCAGCCCTGTTATTACCCGGGATGCCAACATGGCTGGGTATCCAGAAGAAAAGAATACTTTTCCTGCAGAGGGTGGGAGAAAGGAGTTTGCGGAGGAGGAGGTGGCATGTGAGATTATCCCATTTAAGGTTGAGTAAAGAAGAACAGCCTTTGAGTCGAAGAAAATAACAAAGCGGCTGAGCGGGGAGTACTCAATAAAGTTGAGGGCAAGGAGAATGGCCTTAGCCTCGGCTGAAAAGATGGATGAGTAGTCGGGAAGTCTGCTACTGAGGGTGATGTCTTGGATGACCGCAGCAGCAGCTGTCTTGTTGCCCTCCTTGGACCCATCAGTATAGATGGAGGTGTAATTTGAGAGTTGGTCTTTGACTTGGTTGTGGAGATTGATGAAGAGGTTAGGATGGGTTTGAGCTTTGTGATGAGTGGAGGCCCAGGTGGACAGAAGGGGGAGGGGTGGCCCAAGGAGGAAAAGTGGGCCAGGAGAAGGTGCCAAGAGTGGTGGGGTTGATGCCGAGATGGGAGAGGTCTGATTTAATGCATAAGCTGAAGGGAGGGGATAGGGTTTTAGTCCTATCAAAGAGGGTGGAGAAATTGGGGTACCTAATGAGGTTGTAAACAGGGTTCTGGGTGTTGGTGAGGACCCTAAAAGCATAGGATAGGCTAAGCTTTTTACATCTAATCAGAAAGGGGGGTTCGTTGGCTTCAACATAAAGGCTGGTGATTGGGGAGGTCCTGTAAGCACCTAGACAAAGCCTGAGGGCTTCATTTTGGATGGTGTTGATGTGGTTGAGGTATGAGTTGTGAGCGACACAGTAGACATATTGCCGTAGTCAAGCTTGGCACGAATGGTGAGCCTAAAAATTTTGAGGAGAGCAAAGCGGTACGCATCCCAAGTGGTGTTGGGGAGGAGTCTAAGGATGTTGAGGGAGCTGTTGCATTTCAGTTTCAGGTTGGTGATGTGTTGCTTGTAGGTAAGCTCAGGGTCTAGAGTTAGACCCAGAAACTTTGTGTGTTCAACTTTTGGGATGCGATTACCATTGAGCACAAAGTTTGGGTTGGGGTGGAGGTTGTTGAAATGACAAAAGTGCATGCAGACTGTCTTGTCTTTGGAGAATTTCAAACCGTTTTTGTTGCTCCAGTCTTGCAGCAGATCGAGGCTGGTTTGGAGCCTACTTTCAACAATAGGAAAGCTCGGGGAGGAGTAGAAGATGTTGAAATCATCCACATATAAGGTACGTTTGATCTTGGGGCCAAGGTTATCCACGATGTCATTGATGCTCAGGTTGAAGAGAGTGGGAGAGAGGATGCTGCCTTGGGGGACGCCCTCTCCTTGGGGGTACGGGTTGGAGAGGGTGTGGCCAATACGAACTTGGAACCGCCTGGATGAGAGGAAGTTTTGAATAAAGATAGGGAGATGGCCTCTGAGGGTGATGGTGTGAAGTTTGCGGGTAATGCTGTATTTCCAAGTAGTGTCGAAAGCTTTCTTAAGGTCAAAAAATATGGCAATGAGATGTTCCTTTTTTGCAAAGGATTCCCGGATAGCGGTGTCGAGCGTAATTAACTGGTCTAGGGTATTGCAACGTTTTCGGAAGCCGCTTTGGTCAGGGGAGAGGATTCTGTTGGTCTCAAGACCAGTTTAGTCTTTGATTAATAATTTTACAGAGACAGCAAGTTAGGGCGATGGAGCGGTAGCTGAAGGGGTCGGTACCGTCTCTTCCCGGTTTAAGGAAGGGGATGACAATAGCTGTCCTTCATATAGGGGGAAAGGAGTGTGAGGTCCAAATGTTGTTGAAATGTGAGTGAGTAGGGTAGTGGTGGCCTTGATGGGGAGGTGTTTTAGGAACTGGTAGGAGATGTTATCTGGGCCCTTGGAGGTACAGCCAGCATCATGGATGGCTAGGTTTAATTCAAAGAGGGTGAGAGGGGCGTTGTAGCTTTCGGAGTTGTCGGAAGGAAAAATGATTTTCCGGGCTTCATCAGAAGCTTTTTTGGTTTTGAAGGCATTGGAGTAGTTGGTCGAGGATGAGATGTTGCTGAAAGTGGCGGCGAGGTGGTTAACGATGTCCTTTTTTGCGGTGAGAAGATCACCATTCTGAGAGAGATGGGAGATGGGAGATTTGCCCACTCTGCCGTGGAAGCTGTTAACCATTCTCCAAATGATTTTTGTGGGGGTGTTGGTGGTGAGAGAAGAGATGAAGTTGTTCCAAGTGTTAGTTTTACTGTCCTTAATAGTGCGTCTGGCCTTGGCACGGCTGATGCAAAAGAGGTTGAGGTTATGGGTGGTCGACTTGGTTTTGAAGTTCCTGAGGGCTCTTTTCCTGTTCTTGATGGCGGTTTTGCAGTCATCAGAGAACCACGGGTTGGGGGATGATTTGGGGGTTTTGGAGGTTTTGGGAATTGAGCAGGTGGCGATGTTAATAAGGATATTACTGAAATTTGACATGGGTTCCTCATCCTCAAGGAGATAGGGGGAGAGGTGTGAGTCACAGAGGGTTTCGAAAAGGGGCCAGTCAGCCTTCTCGAGGTTCTAATTTGGGGTGTGGTCAAAGGGGTTTGAAGGTTAGAGTGTATAAGAAGAGGGAAATGATCACTACCACAAAGGTCAGCAGTGACTCTCCAGCTAAAATCAGGGAGGAGGTTGGGGGAACAGATAGACAGGTCAATACAGGTAAGGGAACCTGTGGCAGGGTGAAGGTAGGTCAGGGAGTTAGTGTTGAGCAGGGAGAGGCTGTACTGACGAAGAGTGTTCTCGATGAGCTTGCCTCTGAAGGTGGTGGTAACGGAGCCCCACAGAGGGTTGTGAGCGTTAAAGTCACCAAGAAGGATGAAGGGGGAGGGGAGCTGAGAGATGAGGTTGTTAAGGCTGGTTGACTGAATGTTGGTGTTGGGGGGGAGATAGTTATTGCAAAAAGTGAAAGTTTTGTCGAGGGAGATAGATATACAGATGGCCTGAAGGTCGGTGTGCACTTGAACAGGGCTGTGCGGGATATCGTGTCTTACGAGAATGGAGACGCCCCCACAGGCCTTGTCGGCGTCCACTTGATATGTGAGAGCAAGCGAAGTTGTTGAGGGAGTAATGGTCGGTGGTTCTCACGAAAGTTTCTTGTAGGCAGAAGACGACCGGGTTAAAGGTGGTGACCAGAAGGTCAATTTCTTCAGAATTGGCCTTAAGGCTCCTTATGTTCTATTGTATGTGTTCAGAATGTTATTTCTATCGTTTATGTTGCACGCCATAAGGAGGCAAAGGTTTGTCTTGAGGAGGATCTGTTCGGTCTGAATTGGTTAATTTTCTCTTTGGATTTGTCCCTATTTCTTTGGGAACGCTTATTTTTGAAAGTTGGACGAGAAGTATGTTCGGTAACCGAACAATCCATGTTCTCTTCCGTGTCATTAGTGTGGGTGTGGGTTTAAATGGTGGACTGTTTGTTCATTGGTTGTTTCTTGGAAAAATAAGATGCTGAAAGCTGGTATCTACAGAGATCACATTCTTCTGGTGATGTGCATTTTCATTTAATTCATTAAACGATAAACAATCATCTTTATCGATCCTTACGCCAAAGTCTGATGGAATCAAGCCCATTGTTTATGTTGTATCTTGTTGCACACACTATGTGTACATACAGTACAATACTAGGCCTGCTTAGTACAGTAAACAGCATGAATGGCATCAGAAATCTGGCGATTTACTCTAACAAACACATCTTTCAACAACAAAAAACAAAGAACGGTAAGTGATAGTATCGATCGTGTATCAGTTAACCAATAAACAGTCACATCCCTACATTCTTCTCAATGAGCTCGCCATATTTGAAAAGTTGAATCACCATCTTTATTTTACTATTTTTTTCTTTTCAATTTTTGGTTTGATTACAGATTCCAGTAATTTAAAATACTTTAATCAATTGTTTATCTTGATATCCTAAATTTGCAAATTTTCGTAAGATTATTTGGGCTAAAAATTAATCCCGGTTTAACATGAGTTTTGCATGTTTACTATTTTTGTTGTTGTGCAAACATTATTTCAACTTGTATTACAGGTGGCACGGAACTATTTTTTTTCCCTATTGAGACCTATGATAAAAGAATCCAGTTTGGTGTCTTTTTTGTACCAGAAAGGGGAAGTTTCGCAAACTTTTGTGATGTTTTCTAATATGTACCATCTAATATCTTTTGGATGATGTTATGTTCAATAGGGGTTGACATCAGGTTTTGGCTCTTTTTTTAGGCTGAAGTGAAAAGGTGTTATACACTCTCACCAAACAACTCAAATTTTGGTATGGGTCCATGGTAAAATAGTTCCCCATGAAACTTTTCTGAAACATATCTTGTCTAGTTTGGATATGCATAGTCAAGACCTAGACCAACTCTACCATTCCTGAAATTTGCAACTTCCTAGCTGGAACCTCTTAAAAATATTTTTATTAGCCTTTTTTTTCTGGGGGCTCTTATTTTGGGCTGGCAGAGTAATACCTAATTAGTTATGTGCTACCTATAGTATATATATAGTGACAAACAACAAAATAATGGATGGTTGTTCAATTTTATCTTAACAATCTACAATAATGAAGATAAATATTGGGACAAAATTACAGAAATAATTACAGTGCCATTTCCCCCCTAATAACAATTCCCCTACCAAGGTTGTGCACTTTACCAGAAAGGCTAAATGAGTACGACTTACAAGAGAGATGAAGGGGAATATAAATTTGTCCCCACTATACTTTTGGCCAAAATTGTAACAGATACTTTCGTAACATGGCAAAAGTTCTTTTAGCACAGCCTACCTCAATAGCGAAAGCCTGTGATCTCTTCCATGTCTTTGATAAATCTTTGTCCCAATTTTTGACAAATTCATGAATCTCCGTCAACCATGAATGCTCCTCACAGAACGCATCAATGTCTTGCATCGCAGAATTAATCAGGGATGCCTTCAGATCCAGTGATGTTCTGATCGTCTCACTGAAATAAAAAAATAAAAAATAGGTGAAAGATTGGAAACTGAAACATTTAAATTTCTCACAAACAGGAAGTAATGAGTTTTCATTGTCGAAGACATAGGACTCAATACAAGCAAGATCCAGCAACTCATGAAGCTACCTCGTAATACTTTGTCAAAGAAAAGACCTCCATGGCATTGCGGTAAAACTTCAACTTTCTAATCTAGCATTCCGGGTTTGATTCCAGGTGGGTCTCTAACTGGTGTTCCATTACTGGATAATAAAACAGCTGTGGGCATCTGACATAAATACTCCAATGGGGGTCTGTTGGGACATTATAAACTTTGGTAAACCAACCAAACCAACAAAGCTGCTTCTACAATTCTGCCTATGGATGACGACGACGACGACGATGATGTGGCACTATTTTTTAATGCTGAATATAATTTTAGCCCTACAATAACCATCACAAAATGCATCATAATTTGCTCCAAATTTGGCAAATCAAAGAAAAATAATATCCCCATGCTGGAGTAATTACTGGGAATTTCTACTCACAACATTAATGATAGATGAATAGATTAATAAATAGATATGGAACATTTTAAAGACATTTATTATCAATTAATGTTGGGACATGCTATTAGACAAACTTGAAAATGTTGAGTGGGTGTTTATTAGAGCATGGGTATTAATTACGGTATGCATAAATCACATGACAAGTGCAATTCTTGACAAACAGCACATCTATAAGGGAAAAATCCTAGCACACAGAAATGCGTTAGGACAAAATCAATTACCCTTTGCTCTGTTTTGCACAAAATCATATAATTTTAGTCTAAAATGTAAATAAGTACAAATTTCTACACATATTAAATAAGGAAAAAGGGTAT
The DNA here is from genome assembly GCA_020152595.1 of Chiridota heheva. Classification (NCBI taxonomy): domain Eukaryota; kingdom Metazoa; phylum Echinodermata; class Holothuroidea; order Apodida; family Chiridotidae; genus Chiridota; species Chiridota heheva. The sequence goes on from JAIGNY010001194.1 coordinate 2,705,679, forward strand.
GAAAAGATAAATTGATCAAATGAATAAAAGTGACAAATCTAGATTCTAGCGATTTACCCCTATTCTAGGTTTTCACATCTAAATTTCAGAAAAAAAAAGTAACATCGCAAACATCTTTATCCTTTACAACGATATCACAATGAACTTAGAAATCTTAAGATGAACTCACTCCAGAGAAAGGCGATGAAACAAACTAGCATGTGAAAGTGGATTGTATTGTCCGACTAAAGCACAACCAACAATCGCCAAATCGGATTGACTTTGGGCCATCATTGAAGGGGTTGCCACACCCATGATATCTCTGGATTTTCTTGGTCTCGCTGTGGATAAGAGGAGAATAGCCCTTATCAGAATTATGTACTCATGATTTTATATGAACCACTACACAATCACTACAGTAAAAAACGCTCCTGACATATAAAAAAAAGAAATACATATAATCATAGATAGGCTCTGTAAGGTGGATTTATAATTCATCACATACAGTGTATGCAGCAAGATAAACATCGTGATAAAAACTTAATATTACTCAGCTTACCCCGAACAGGCCTTCTCAGAAGGTAACAGAGGTAAGAAACTTACAGTACCCCCAAGGTATGCAAAAAAGCTGGTAAAAAGGCTGTAAATATTAAAAAAGGCTGTAAATATTAAAATTACACGACCAGTTTCAGCATTGTACTACTCCTAACAACCACTGAAAAGAAGTGAGGGATTCGACATGATGACGCCAGGACCTAGGTAGCTACGTTTTTATGGTTGTAGAGGGAAGCATGATGAAGGATGGAGATCATTTTACCCAGAGGGTTTTTCTAGAAGAGCTCGGCTATTGACTTGTGGGGAGAGGAAGCTCTGGGAAGGTTGTACAGGGGGCAGGCAAAGAGGACGTGGTGGACTGTGAGGGTGCAATGGCAATTGTTGCAGAGAGGTGGGGGGCCAATAAGGTGGGAGTCAGTGAGGTGGGTGTGGCCTATTTAAGGCGAGTAATGTGGACATTGTCAACACAGGAGAGATTGTGGATGGTGGGTTTGATCAGAATGGTGGGATGGATGACGTGGAGTTTGTTATCAATTTGGGAATCCCATGAGGTTTACCAGAGGTCACAAACAAGAGAATCAATAAGTGGTTTAATGTCAGAAATGATTTTGGGAAAGAGGGTAGGGGTGAGGTTCAGAAATGATTATGGGCCAACATGGCAAAGATCAACACAATTTTAGGTAGGGTAGGGGTGAGGTTGAGGGCAAGCTTAGCAGCTGCACTAGTTCTGTCATTGCTGGGGATGCCAACATGGCAATGTATACGATCAACACAATTTTAGGAACCAAAACATAAAATTACATATTTCGCCTTTCCTACACAGATTGGCACCTACACCCTTTTAACATCATCAACATCTACAGCAAATAACTTACGAGCTTCAGAAAGATTCGGCTCTGGTAGTTGGATGGGTAAAGAGCTTGGATCAGGGGTAGTTTCGATTCTTGAGAAAGCCTGACTCACTGTCTTGTTTGTTGACCCACTCCTAGATGATCCAGGCTTAATACTGTATTGACAAGATTAAACAAAAAAATCATTTTAAATATATAGAAATAGCTGGATCAGTTGATCCAGGAAAAATACAGATCTGATGTTTATGAACATTCAGGTAGGTATTTTACATCCTTTTCTCAATGGCTAAGGTTATACAGAGATATACACAGCCGTTTGATCAGGGTTGGAAAACCCGCACCTGCTGGCAAGTAGAAATATAATATACTGTGGTACTCTAATTGACTCACCAAGTTAAATAAATGAATAGCAAGTCACTTTTTTTTGTATTTTTCCAACCCTGTGTTTGATAAACCAGTTGTAAAGCACTGGTAAATGAAGACCCACCCGGATTGAACCCAGGACCTAGCTTGCCAAGCCAATGCTATTACCGCTGGATAACTGCTATATTCAGACAAGTAATCTTAGGTTGATAAAAAATGTATTACTACAATAAAGACAAGTGTTCCAATTTGAATAACAATTAAACATTTGATCATTCAAAAATGAGGTTTCATCTTATAATCAAGCAGACATCTCAATCGATACAAATCCCCTTGCCACTAATAACATGCTTTCCAGCAACTGTCACACCTGCCATCCCATTCTCTGTTCCACATGCTATAGCATGCCACTTCCCTCCCTGCAGAAAATCATACATGAAAATCCAGATGCCACTCCACCACATGACCAATGTGTCATCACATATGCAATCAAAATGACATCCCACCACATGATTTGTCACCTTGTCCCATATACCATGCCACCCTGTCCCACATGCCATTCCTCCTGTACTACATGTTGAACCATGCATCATCCCACCCTGTCTCACATGCCATCCCTCTTTGTACCAAGTGCCATTAGCCCTGTACCACAAGCCATTCCATGCTATCCCACATGTTATCCCACATGCCATCCCACCTAAAATCCAGATGACTTCCATTACATGCCACCCTGTCCCCATGCCATCCCACCTCATCCCACATGCCATCCCAGCCTGTCATGACACCACCTTGTTTCACATGCCATGCCACCCTGTCCCTCATGCCATCCCACCCTGTCCAACATGCCATGACATCCTGTCCCACATTCCATGGCACCCTGTTCCACATGGCACCCTGTTCCACATGCCACCCTGTTCCATAGGCCACCCTGTTCCACATGCCAACCTGTCCCACATGCCAGCCTGTCCCACATGCCAGCCTGTCCCACATGCCAACCTGTCCCACATGCCAACCTGTCCCACATGCCAACCTGTCCACATGCCAACCTGTCCCACATGCCAACCTGTCCCACATGCCAACCTGTCCCACATGCCAACCTGTCCCACATGCCAACCTGTCCCACATGCCAACCTGTCCCACATGCCAACCTGTCCCACATGCCAACCTGTCCCACATGCCTTTCCACACTATCCCACATGTCATCTCAGCCTGTCCCATATTGCATCCCATCCAGTCCCACATGCCATCCCACATTCATCATACTCCCTATATCTACCAATCATTCTACCATCCTCCACCCAACATTCTTTCCTCTAACTCCCATCCCCTCACTTCTATCAACTCAACATGCCCCATTCACCTACCATCCCCCTTCACCTGCCATCCCCCTTTACCTGCCATCCCCTTTCACCTGCCTTCCCCCTTTACCTGCCATCCCCTTCACCTGCCATCCCCTTTCACCTGTCATCCCCTTTTACCTGCCATCCCCTTCACCTGCCATCCCCTTCACCTGCCATTCCCCTTCACCTGCCATTCCCCTTCACCTGCCACCCCTTCACCTGCCATCCCCTTTCACCTGCCATCCCCTTCACCTTCCCCTTCACCTGCCTCCCCTTCACCTGCCATCCCCTTCACCTGCCATCCCCTTCACCTGCCATCCCCTTCACCTGCCATCGCACCTGCCATCCCCTTCACCGTCCATCCCCTTTCACCTGCCATCCCCTTCACCTGCCATCCCCCTTCACCTGCCATCCCCTTCACCTGCCATCCCCTTCACCTGCCATCCCCTTCACCTGCCATCCCCTTTACCTGCCTTCCCCCCATTCACCTGCCATCCCCCATTCACCTACCATCATCCATTCATCTACTAGGCATATGCCAGGGAAAGCACACGTAAGTCACAATGACTTGTTTTTAGTGTGGACCCAAGGAATTTGCCAGGATGGCAAGTTGATGATCATCCCGCTCTTTTCGAGAAGTGTTTAGAGAACCAGGCAGGGTGAAACTCCCATCATCGGGACCAACAGCTTTACGTTTCCCTTCCGAAGGACGGTGAGAGCCACCCAACCATTGGCCACTTTTCACAAAGGTGAAGTGGGGGTGAAGGTGTGATGCAAAAGACAAACCTCTGCAATTGATGTCAATGTATATCGTTCTTCAGATCTGTGGAAAAATCGTTGGTTAAATCGCTGTTGACTCGAACCTGGGACCCCAGCATCTGTCATACAGTCAGCCGACTGAGCTACCTGCCTCTTAATGATGATTATTGATTATGAAATAATAATGAAATATAATCATGCATGAAGATTACAAATGATAGTGATTAAATCATCAATGATTATTAATAAAGTAAACATTATTCATCATCATTATTGAAAAAACATCATTTTTAGCAATCATCATTATTAATTATCATCATTATTAATCACCATCATTAATAATCATCATAACTATTAATGATAACCATATTTATTGTTATTCATTCTTTCTCATCATCACCATCATAATAAAACATCATTGTCAGTCATCGCCATGACAATTTTCATCATCATTCTTTTATCATAGATTATCTAATCACTATCATTTTTAATCTTCATTCATGATTATATTCTATTATTTTTAATCAATCATCATCATTATTAATCATTATCACTATTGCTCATCATAATCAATTATGATTAATCTTCAGCATCATTAATCATCGTCATTCAAACAATTTCACCTTTTTACATCTTCATTTCCTTCTGTCAAACCTGATGTCATCTCCTCCATGGGTTTCGCCATCTCCGTGATTAAGCTCGGTATGTTCACCAATGACTTTTCTAAGCTATCCATGAACTTTTGCTTAGATGGAAAGAGGGTCAGGTTATCTATAAGATAAACAAAAGAATTGTTTTCTTTCTTTTTCTTCTTCAACATACTCTGCCTCCTTAATACTTTAAGATTATTGCAGAGAACTGATCAGAGAACCAGGCAAGGGTTGAGGAGCCATGGTGTTAGGACCACCATTTAACTTCCTCTCCTGATGGACAGTGAGATCACCAACAATTGGCCAGTTTTCCCAAAGGCTCGGTGCGGTAGGTGTGATGCAGAAGACAAACCTCTGCACCTGATGTCAGCGTATTGTTCTGCAAATCTGTGAAAAAATCTTGCGTTGAATTGTTGCCACAGCCAGACTCGGCCCTGCAACCTCCAGCATCTCAGTCCCAAGCCTAACAGACTGAGCTACCGCCTCCCTAATATATAACTATAGAGTAACAATGTTACAGTATATCACCAATACAAAATCATGTTAACGTAAACACCAACAAAAAAAACCCAGAGGGGATTCACTTACGCTTTGCACTGAAAATAAGCTTTGCGGCAAATAAAGCCTCTCGTCCATCAACATTACCGGAGGCCATGTTTTTCTGTACAAAAGTGCACATGTTAGCTCTCGCCAGGGCAAGCACATGGGCAACAAGGATCTGATCCACTAGAAGCACAAAGTTCCCAAGACGTCTTCAAGAAAGATGGAAAGAGATTAGAGATTAGAATTACAATAATCGTTATTTTTCTTAAGGGGATGGGGAGCATGAGATCGCTTGAAGCTCCTGAACATGGAGGATGTGATACTCATGATGAATAACTCTGGCTATGAATTTTCAGTCTATTGCACACTGACTCACCAGAGTGTTTATAACTCACCGATGAAAACATCCTTTTATAAGTCAAAATGAATCCTCAGCCCCACATTACACACATTGCCTGGCAGTAACCCTATCCACAATAGCTGGTTCTTCATAATAAGTTCCATTGTGTGCATATAGATGATTGGGAGTGTAATTACTGATGCCTATAATCACTGAACCTTCTGTGGTTGTTTCTAGCAGTCTAAAAATTCAGTCTAAGACTGAAAATTTGTAGCAAGGATTGGACGTAATGCTCATGACTGTCATTTTTGTGATTAAAGAATGTGTGATTTTGAGTCAAAAATTGTTAGTATCTGATCTGCATGTGCTTAATTCTCTAAAACTTTGAAAATGCAGTATTTATAGAATAGTTTCTACAATACATTAATGGTGAAAGAAACACGTAGGTCATTGCACTTTGTCATCATGGTAACTTTATTTATAATTAACCTCTGAATTAGTTAATTGACAGCTTTTTCAACCAATAACCACACAAATGTTCCCCCACAACAAAATCTGTGTAACCAAGTGAGGCAAAAATCCTACGCTGTACTGGCACAGTACATCTAGCTGGCGGCCTGCGCTCATGCAGTCAATGCAATATACTGCACAAAACAAATTTCTGCACACACAAGACTGATTGACGACAAAATGGTGAACAAAAATTGAGCCTAGGGATCCGTTAGGGGTTTGTAAATCCAGTTCCCGTTACCCAGTATGGTTAGCAAACGGAATTTTGTTTATTCCTTTTGCTAAAAACTCTACAGACCCAGAAAAGTGCCATAGATAAATCAAAGCTTGCAAGAGGCCACGTGAACATCAAAATGTCAATACATAATTGCGGATTCCAGGTATTTTTCCCCCACTTAGTTACCGTGTTGCCATGATGGGTGTGGCTTATTTCCGTACTTGAAGAGGTCAATTGAGGGCTCATGGACGAACAGCTTTCTCTACAGTCCCTTTGTTACAGGATAATCTACAGTTGGGCTCCTTTAGCGGATGAGGTGATAGGCAAGGATATCAAATGCACATTACCCCCAGGAAAATTAATACAATTAAGGGAAAGCTGTAAGTCCACCCTGTCGGTGCACATCTTTCAATGTTTGGGAATAACGAGAAAGAAATCAACAAACATATGTGAAATTTTCCTTGAAAAGTTTTAAAATCTTCAACAGAGTTATAAAATTTCTTTTCATAATCATGAACAGTGCATTAAATCTCGTTAATGCACTACCGTGATTATATGGTTTATTCCATTTTACAACAGGTGAAATTTTTTAATACAGCAAAAACTCATATGTAAACTTTTCTCGTTTTCATTCTTTTTAGTTGTCTGTAATGCATTTTACACAATCTAATACAGAAATTTTACAAAACGATTAATGTTTTGGCATCGCGTTTATATACATTTAATGCACTGTTCACTCGCAAATGGCCCTCCTAAAGTTGGGCCATTCCACTTGGAGTCCTTTGTCCTGTGCAATAAATGCATATATAAATACTCTGCCTCAACATTAATCTTTAATTACACACTAAAATTAAGTGGAAATTATCCTATGAAGAAGTAGAAGAACCCTCTATAATGTAGTAATTGTAACATATGGGGTGTGTCTCCTCTTGTCCAATCCCACTGCAAAAAACAAACTTAGATGTGCATGAATTGTTTTGAACATTGAGGCGTACACCTCTATGAGCAAAACAGTTTTGATGCAAAGAAAAGTACGACTCACTTTGATTCTTCTTGCGCTTTGTGTAGGTTTGCCTCCCTCTGTTCTTTCTTTTGTCGCTGAACAAACAAAGATTCCTTGGAGCTAAGACAGGAATAAAATGCAAGAGAGTTCAATTAAAACAATATATCCCTCCTAATTGTGTAAAATGTACAGCTCTCAATTTCCACAATGTCAAAGGTCAATTCTTTGTAAAGGGAAATTAAATACTCATGTCTAATGCCCAATATGGAGATACAGAACTCTACAGAATTATAATTTTAACATGATTATTTTTTCTTAAAAATTACAACATTACAATTACAACATTAATCATAAAAGGATGCCATCTTTCAATCTTTAAAAGTATCGCAGATTCTTTTTTTTTTTTTGCTTAAAGAGGGAATCTGATCTCAGAAAAATTTGTAAAATGACGATGCTTATATCTTTCATGTCACATCTGGTTGTGGATCGTTTCTAATTAAGTACTCACTGTATACGCATTGTGTGTATGTACAGTATATGCTAGTCACTCCCATGGTATTTATCGATTGGCTGTGGGTGTTTGTGTATGACCAACCAGAAACGTTAACTATTATTGTATATTTCTGTCAATTTTAACACAATATCTGGCCTTTAAAATCAGTCAATTTTTCAGTTTTTACATGTGATCATCACTACTTACTAATGTAGGCAAATAATGATGAACTTGCTTGCAAACTAAAATGTTTTTAAGCAACAGCTTGACATGTTTTGCATTGAAGTGTATTAAAGACATTGATATCAAGTTTTGCCTCTTAGTGGTACATATTAAATTTTACAAAAGTTATTAAAGCTTTTATTTCTTTTCACTTAAACAACATACTGTAGATCAACAACATCTTTACCATCAACTTGATATTTTTCCATATAAATCAGATATGACTATCTGTCTACCAAATCAGAATGAAAATACATTGCAGATTAAATTGGAGATTACAATTAGTGTTTATGTTTCCACTCTATTCAAGCTAGTACTTATTGCTTATCATTAAGAATTTTTGGCCCTTAGACCCCTCCAACCCGACACCCCCGATTTTCCCAAAATCAAGGGTATCCACACCATTTAAGCGAGAGACTCTTCACACTTCATTGAGTAGCATCCAGCTATTGTTACATCAGACACAACACAGAGGTAATCTATACCTTCTTATCTGATAACATCTTCATAGTCTATTCACAGTTCACTTGTTAGCAACCAGCTACTGTTACACTGTACACAATAGGTCATTCATCTTATGTAGCTTGGTACATAACTGCTGTTCAGTCATATGAATCAGATTAGTCCTTGGCAGAGCCTAAATAGAAATATAACATTATATGCTTGGGAGGACTTTTTGCAAAACCCATGAATGATTGATGGACCATTCTTCATAAGGATGGTTATTTCATCATGTAAATGTTTTTTTAAGTAACAGCTTGACATATGTTTTGCATTGAAGTGTATTAAAGACATTGATATCAAGTTTTGCCTCTTAGTATAGTGGTACATATTAGGTTAATTAAAGCTTTCATTTCTTTTCACTTAAACAACATAGATCAATAACATCTTTATCATCAACTTGATATTTCTCCATATAAATCAGATATAACTATCTGTTTACCAAATCAAAATGAAAATACATTGCAAATTAAATTGGAGATTAAAATAAGTGTTTATGTTTCCACTCTATTCAAGCTAGTATTTATTGCTTATATTTATATTCATACCCAAGAAACTTAATTTCAAATTCTTTTAAATTTATACTGTTTAAATTTTCTTTCATGCCAGAAACTAAACAGTTTAACAGCTATTCATGTCAGGAATGCATTTGTTGTAATTTATTTTGAGGTGGAGAGTCTCCATTATATAAATTTCTTTCAAGTGAGCCACGGAAGGACAATAAAGATGCTATGTCCCCTCTTCACCAACTGCATTGGCAGTTGGATAAAAAACTTTTATCACACTATTTTCCAAAGGAAGAGAGTCTGGTTCCTTACTTAAGTTGTAATCTTTCATACACTGTACTGCAAACAGCTTCTGAAAAAATCTTAAAAGATAATCCAAATACTCACAACAATGCCTTATCTTGTTTTGTCTGATCCTCACAAAATCGCAGCTTCTCAAATGAGTCGCTGCACGTCTTGTCCAATATGAGCTTACAGTAACTGCGGAAGAAAAATGTACAGGATATAAGAGAGAAACACAGGTTAACAGCAATCAAAACTAAAGGTACAAACTTAATGGAGAGAGAGTGTTGTACTTTGGTAGGGCTAAGATATAAGATAAGATATAACTTATTTCTATAGTATCAAGAAACAAATATTCTAAAGAACTTTACAAAGTAGTCATATTGTACAAAAATAAAACATTAAAAAGTTTCATGGGTTAGTATAAAAAGTTATTTAAAAATGCATACATTAAATGTACAGCAATTAGGAAAGTATTTTACTTATGTGATCTGCTCGGATGGATAATTTAGTTTTCAGAAAAATTTGCATTGCATGTATACACAAAAAGTCCATGGGCAACCAAATATACTTTAAAGGCAATCACAAATTATATCCCCATGCTGAAAAGTTTTTTCTTTAAGCCTACCCGCACCTAACACTTGAGTTTATCCTGAAAACTCAGGTATAACAATTACCAACCCCACTTCTTGTTCAGTGTATTGTGTTTCCACTCAAAACAATGATTGTTTATTTGCTATTCCCATGCATGTCACAGCCAAGTAGTCCAAGGCTATTTGCATGTATAAGACTACACAAAGCCAGTGCTGAATAATCAAGGCACTTTTGTGATTAAATCACTTATCCTGTTAAGTGTCTTGGTGGGAGAAGATTGTTTTCAAACTGGTGATAAAAACAGCTGTGTATCATATGCCTGAGGTGATAGGTGCATTGACTGTGATTGATTGATGGACCATTTCTTCTAAGGAAAATATTGCTTTATGCCAACCTGTCCGGCAAATTGATTTTTTGTTGATTTATTGATCCCTGGTCTTTGTTAAATGTATGTTCACTTACGGTTACAATTATGGTAATCAGATTACTTGAATCATTAAAAAAACATTTAACAAATTGATAAACAGACATTAAAGACTTAAAAGACATTTGTGTTTAAAATTGGACTGAAGAAATAAATTCAGGTAGGAGATTGATTGCATATCCTACCTTTAAAGCTGATTTTATTTGTAAAAAGTTGCATCTAAGTTCGTGAATATAAGCAAAGTCTTTGTTTGTTTGTATTTGTCTATAATCATGATTTAAGAGTTGAAACAGAGGATGGAATAATACCCCATTTGAGGAAAGAATTTGTGTGCTTTGTGATTTTGGTTTTGTCGAAGATAAATTTCATTTTATTTGCCCATTCTATAAAGAATATAGAAACAATTTTATATCTGTTTATTTCACAAATTTTCCTGACAGACAGAAGTTATCATTTTTGTTGCAAAAAAAAAAAATTATCTCATTTTAATAACTTAGATGGATTTATATTCCTTGCCTTTAAAAAACGTCAAGATTTGTTAAAAAATATTTAATTGTTGGTGATGTAAACCGCACATTCTTATTGATTGAGTTAAATTCATTTTATATATAATGTTGCTGAGTCATGTATATGTTTCATAAGTTAATCATTTTCAAAGTATGTATCAGTGATTATATATTGTACAAAGAGCCAGTGGTCTACAGTAATGTTACTGAATAAATTGTATTTTTAAAAATAATAATAATACATTTTGCACATAACTTTCATAATTTTAGAGGAATGTCTGTCAAAGCATGAAGATTTTGATTGTGATGCTGTAGTAGGGGGACTGCCAAGAAGCAATTGATTATTTCATCAATTGTTTCTTCACAACATTCAAACAATAATAATAAGAATATACTTTTAACAAGAATACAAAATGTTGTGAAAAGGAAGTGCTCTAAAAAACCTGCATGGTTTAACAAGTACAGCACTCCCTCTTAACATCCAGATACTACGACTTAATCTACTTATAGTATATAGTATATGCATAGTTGTCTCTAAACAAGAATAGAGAAAACAAAAGTGAGGAAAAAAAAAAAACATGACCCCCATCACTAACCACCCCACCCCACCTCTAACCACCCCACCCCACCTCTAACCACCCCACCCCACCTCTAACCACCCCACCCCATCTCTAACCACCCCACCCCAACTCTAACCACCCCATCCCACCTCTAACCACCCCACCTCTAACCACCCCACCTCTAACCACCCCACCTCTAACCACCCCACCTAACCACCCCACCTCTAACCACCCCACCCCACCCCCACCTCTAACCACCCCACCTCTAATCACTAACCACCCCACCCCACCTCTAACTACCCCACCCCACCCTAACCACCCCAACTAACCACCCCACTCCCACCCCACCTCTAACCAACCACCCCACCCCACCTCTAACCACCACCCCATCCCACCTCTAACCACCCCACCCCACCTCTAACCACCCAACCCCACCTCTAATCACCCCACCCCACCCCATTCCACCCCTAACCACCCCCCCCACTCCTAACCACCCCACCTCTAACCCCACCCACCACCTGTGGATAAAAAATATTTTACATGAAGAGGGGACACAATGATATGTAATATAATATTCCAACCCTCCACTGAGATCTATCCCACCCCACTTTGAAAAAACCCTTTTATACATTCATGTACTGTAACAATACAACAATCAATAGGCTTAGATGAAATATGTCTTAAGATGTTTCCTGAATTGTATGACTGTTTTTGATTATTTTATTTCAAGAGGTAAAGATTTCCTGCAAAGGTTAACTGCACGATCTCTTAGGCTACTCAATACATTTAAAAGTGAAATTATCGATGTAAGAGCTAATTAAATCTGGCAGTTTTAACAGGTTAAGAGAAGAAAACAAAAATTTGTGTGATCATAAATATATGTATTGTTAATGTGATGACGATTTACACATTTATTTCTGAATAATATCTACTTCAATATTTAACTAATATTGTCTATGTTATTACCTTTCTAAACAATTGCTTATCACGACTTGAGTTTATAAATCTTCTTAATAAAATTAGCAATTATTTGAAAAACAAAACACTCTTCAACTGAATGTACAAATTTTAAAAGTCTTACAAGGCCTCTAACAGAGTTTTGATGTTGGGGTGGAGAGAGAGCAGGACCAAAAATTTCCAATAATTAGAGACTTTTTTCTTGCAGTGGATCAGTATTAAACACAATCGGTTTTAAAACGCTGCCTTGAAAATTTTTAAAAGAACCATGACTCATTACCAAATTTGTTATTTCCAAGACCCTAAAAAGTGTTTGAAAAGCAAATCCATCCAAGCCATTAGACTCATTGAGCCGGTGCTCATCCACAGTTTTCATGGCACAAGTGGATAAGAGTACATTACTCCCCCTGGACGGGATGCCAGCCCATCGCAGATTAACTCCACAGAAGTGCTGGTATACTCATTTTACAGCTGAGTGGACTGAAGCTAGTAAAGTGTCTTGCTTAAGGACACAATGCAGTGCTCACGACAGGAATCAAACTCAGTACCTCTCGAATACGAGCATGACTCCTTAACCACTAAGCCACAGCACCTCAAAAGTGTTTATTGTCCCCATAATGTCGATTTCAAATTTATTCATACCTGAAAAATTTATCCAAAATGTACTTCCCTTCTCTGTATTTCTTCTGTATCATGCTATCAAATTCTGCCAGGGTGAAACAGTAGCTGCAAGGAAGAAAGAAGTATTACATCAAATTGTTGGTTTGTTTGTTTGATGAGGGCTTAACGGCACCAAGACAGCAAGGGTCAAATTGTGCCTGAGAGGTAAGATCATTCTAGAGGTAGGAAGGAAAGAAAACAGGGGAAGATTGAGAAAAATACAAGAACTAAAAGTCAGAAAGCTGGGATCCATATAGGAGGTGCATGGGTGAAAAAAACAAAGTAGAGAGAGGGGGGTGGGAGAAAGCATGGTGATGGAAAATGAAAAATGAAAATGAGTAGACACTGTGAGACATACAAACCCGAATTTACATACTGGGATATCATAATAAGATGACGTGCTAAGAAGGGTGGGTCACCCAATTCAAAGCCTACACTAACACCACTGTCACACACAAAAAAAAACAGATGCCCAGAGTTAGTAAAGAACTTATCAATGTTGACTTTGAAATTGTAAACAGAATTGAAGTTAAGTACCCACTCAGGCAAACCATTCCACTAATTATCAAGCTGTGGGCAAAGCTGAAAAAAATCTATGGTTTGGGCAGTAACAAGCGCTAGGAAAATCAGGAATTCACGAAAAGAAATTTTTTTTATATATATTTTGTACTTCTTGTTTGTTTGATGAGGGCTTAACGGCAACACAACAACAAGGGTCAATTTGTGCCTGAGAGGTTACGTCATTCTGGAGGTAGGAAGGAAAGAAAACAGAGGGAGATTGAGAGAAATACGAGAACTTAAAGTCAGAAAGCTAGGATCGAGAGAGGAGGTGCAAAAAAAACAAAGTAGAGAAAGGGGTGGGAGAGTACTAAATATGGTTGTAGAGGGAAGCATGATGAAGGAAAATGAAAATGAAAATGAAAATGAAATCAGAAAATGAGTAGACACTGTGAGACATACAAACCCGAAATTACATACTGAGATAAGATAACATAACAGGATGACGGGCTAAGAAGGGTGGGGTCACCCCATAAAAAGCCCAAACTAACAACACCACATACAAAAAAATCAAAGATGCCCAAATTTAGTAAAGAACTTATCAATGTTGACTTTAAAATTGTGAAGAGAATTAGAGTTAACTACCCACTCAGGAAATCTATTCCACTAATTATCAAGCTGTGGGCGGAGCTGGAAAAAATCTATGGTTGGGGCAGTAATAACCGCAGGAAAATCGGGAATTCACAGGAAGAAAAAAATAGATATAATAATTTAATTTCTTGTTTGTTTGTTTGATGAGGGCTTAATGGCAACACAACAACAAGGGTCAATTTGTGCCTGAGAGGTTAGATCATTCTAGAGGTAGGAAGGAAAGAAAACAGAGGGAGATTGAGAGAAATACGAGAACTAAAAGTCAGAAAGCTGGGATCGAGAGAGGAGGTGTAAAAAAACAGAGTAGAGAGAAGGGGGTGGGGGAGAGAACTAAATATGGTTGTAGAGGGAAGCATGATGAAGGAAAATGAAAATGAAAAATGAAAATGAGTAGACACTGTGAGACATACAAACCCAAATTTACATACTGAGATAACATAACATAACAAGATAACGGGCTTAGAAGGGTGAGTCACCTCAAAAAAAACCTAAACTAACACCACCACCACCACACACACAAAAGAAATCAAAGATTCCCAGAGTTAGTAAAGAACTTATCAATGTTGACTTTAAAATTGTGAACAAAATTGGAGTTAACTACCCCCTCAGTCAAACCATTCCACTCATTATTAAGCTGTGGGTGGAGCTGGAAAAAATCTATGCTTGGGGCGGTTATAACTGCAGGAAGATCAGAATTCACGGAAAGAAAAAAAGTCATAATTTTTTTTGGGATTTCTTGTAAACAACTGTACAGTATATGTGGTAAATATGTACTCTTAGGAAAGTCCCCCATTTAATTGTGTGATGAAAAGTACATTCAATTACAAAAGAGGGAAGTATACAAAGATGTATTCACTACAATAATATTACTTCTGTCACTAATATTGTGGGAAGATTTCCGATACCTTTTTTCTTCAAAAGTGTGGGAAATGTTATAATTAACTTCGGCTGTGTTAGAGCACCCATACAGTAGTTCTGCCAGTAGATCGTGGGTTTATTTCCCAGCCAGGTCATACCAAGGACTTTCAAAATGTGACCTGATGCCCTATCGCTTGGTGTTAAGCATAAGGTATCGTAGTAGGAGAGTAATACCGATTGGTTAAACAATTGCAGATGGCTGCACAGTTGAGAATCGACCCGGAGACTCAATTTGTTAGAAGATTGCTAACAAGAAGTGTCAGAAGGACAGTATGCTGGACTATTCAAAGCTAGTATAGAGAATGGGCTTGAAGGTGGTAGGGCAGATGATTTTAAATTACTTGAGCTTTGAAAGATGCACTTACATTTTCATTTGCTTTGTTAATTTTCACATTTTACTACAAGCTTTAAAACATCTTTGAGTTTTCCCAAAAATTTTAAAACAAAAATTAAAAGCTTGAGGTTACCTCACCCATGCAGTAACTCTGAAAACATGTAAAAGCTAGCAGTTTTATAACACCTCTTTTAGTTCTGTTAATTGAACAACAAAGAAAGGAGAGGCCCTAACTTGCCAATGTCAATGAAAGAATGTCATTACTCCTTTCCAACCTGTACCTTCCCCCAACTCTTATATATTTCCAGAACTACATCTTGGATTGTAATACAGCTTCCAATTAAAAAAGTATGTGTGTCAGGCAAAGTCAAGCAACATGAAAAATGTACAATGACATTTAAGCAAAATTATGCGAAACAATATTGCTTAACATATGACAAACTAGACATCGGAAACAATACAAATCCCATCACAAATGTAATCCCATGCCTATACTCCATGCAATCCCATGCCTATACTCCATAATAATGCATATTTCAGACTGTCCTACATTCCAACCTGTCCCAAATGTAATTCCATGCCTATACTCCATGCAATCCCATGCCTATACTCCATGCAATCCCATGTCTATACTCCATGCAATACCATGCCTATACTCCATGCAATCCCATGCCTATACTCCATGCAATCCCATGCCTATACTCCATGCAATCCCATGCCTATACTCCATGCAATCCCATGCCTATACTCCATGCAATCCCATGCCTATACTCCATGCAATCCCATGCCTATACTCCATGCAATCCCATGCCTATACTCCATGCAATTCCATGCCTATACTCCATGCAATCACACCTGAAAACCAGATGTATACTGTATGTTATTCTACCACCTGCATGGCTCACATGCCATCACAACTGAAATCCAGATGACACCCAACCACATGTCAACCCACCCTGTTCCACATGCCAACCCACCCTGTTCCACATGACAACCCACCCTGTTCAACATGCCAACCCATCCTCCTGTCCAACATGCCAACGCATCCTGACCAATATCCCACCCTATCCTGCCCTACATACAATTTTACCCTGCCCCACATAACCTCACTCTAATTCCTTCAGCTACTTTATCATCATGTTATCGTCTACCCCACATTCTGCTTATTGTTTATATTTCCTAAACCCCTAAATTAAAATTCTTTAGAAGTGAGGAGACTTTTATTTGCTTCTTTATTCATGGCAAGACAACAATTTTGATTCCTAATCATACCATGTCAATATCATAGTAAAACTAGAAATGTGAAGTTAGTAAGTCCTTTTGATCTCAGCTCAAATATTTTTGAGATCAAATATTTTTGATCTCAGGTCAAACATTTTGCAGCAAAGTCTATTTTTATGCAAATAACCTTAATAAGATACACACTATACCTCACCAATAAGTGTGAACAATGCTCTTCACATATACTGTATGATCATTTGTTTAAGCAAAATCACCACACCCACTTTAATTCAAGAGATACCACAGATACAAATATCTTCATTGCTATGCATATAAGCTATTTAGTATGCACACATAACACCACCAATCATGCTCAACTGAACAGTACCAATGCCCACTACCACTGTACCAAGTTATTATCTCAGGTTAATTATTTTGTACAAAAGTCTGTTATGCAAATAAGCTAATTAAGATGCACATTAAACTTCACCATAGACAAAGCTCTTCACATATATAATCATGTGTAAACAAATTCTCACTACCGCTTTAACTTAAGAAATAAGAGAGATACAAATATTTTTATTGTTATGCAAATAAGCTAATTAGTATGCACTCACATTACCCCCAATCATGCTTATTTGAACAGTATTCATGTCCTCTACCCCTGTGCCAAGTTACATGAATGTACACCATTCATAACTTAAGTTCTTCACTCATGTTAAACATTTTATACAAAAGTCTATTGTTATGCAAAGAACCTAATTAATATGCACACTTCACTTCACCATTAAGTGTAGACAATGCTCTTCACATATATGATCATTTGTGCAAACAAAATCCCTACATTAAATTTAATTTAAGAGATATATAGGTACAAACATTTTCACTGTTATGCAAATAAGCTAATTAGTATGCGCACACAACCTCTAATCATGCTCACTTCAACAGTACCCCTACGCCAAGTTAAATGAACATACACCATTCAAAACTTAAGTTATGGAAACTTTGACCAAAAACTTTAAACCTGAAAAATATTTTCATTGTTATGCAAATAAGCTTATAAGTATGCACACACACAAAACCCCAATCATGCTCATCTAAACAGTACCCATTATCCTCTACCCCTGTGCCAAGTCACATGAATGTACACCATAAGTTATGAAAACTTTAACAAAAAACTTTGACCGAAACTTTAACCTGACAAATATTTTCATTGTTATGCAAATAAGCTAATCAGTATGCACACAAAACCCCAAATCATGCTCATTTAATCAGTATCCAAGTCCTCTACCCCTATGGGAAGTCACATGAATGTACACCATTCATAACTTAAGTTATGAAAACTTTAACCATAACTTTTACCAAAACTCTAAGCGAATGCCGAGGCCGATGCTGGGGGAAGTAGAATAGCTTGACTAAAAGCTACAAGCGCTCTGAATACCACTATAGTAGAAACAGCACTACATAAGACTGAAGTATTATAGGTTTACCGTCCCTTCAAACTAAGAAACAGAAAAATCTTATTCCATGAAAAGAGAATTTCTCCATAGCTTAGATACTTGAACACTTAAATAGTGTTTCTACAATATTTATGCAATTTCTATGGAGTATTTACATTGTTATGACCCATGCATTAAATCCTGTTAATGCACAACAGTGATCTATTAGTTTATTCCATTTTCAAAACAGGCAAGTTTATTGATAAAGGGATCAAATATATGCAAACTTTTCTCATTTTTGATTTTTTATATTTTCTATATTTTTTGCACTTTTAACAATCTAACACAAACATTTTATAAAAAAATTATGTTTTGGCATCGTGTTTATATGCGAAGAACTTTGCACTCGCGAATGACCCTCCTAAAGTCAGGCAATTCCACTCGTGTCACAGTCCTTTGACCCGTGCATTAAATATGCATATAAACACTCTGTCTCAACATTAATCTTTAAATATGACATGACTATTACTTCAGTGTTTGTTACCTTGGCTCCAGAGGCAGGAATGTGAGTTGGTGCAATTCTTGAAGCAGTTTGGACACCTGGAGGAGAGCTGCTCCAAAGTTTGGGATGCCCTGAAGGAGTTTGGAATGTAGTCTGCCTCTCGTATTGCTGAAGTCATTGAATTTCTTATTAGATTTCCATCTGGAAAAACAATGATAGTTAATTATATGTTTGTTCAAAAATATACAAAAATGACCATTCCATTCTAATGGCACATTATGATCATGATTCAATATGATAAATTTGAAAATTATGCAACATTTTGTTTTCTAGCTAAACGTTCTAAAAAAACTACAAGTTCTAGAAAAACGGTAGAATATTTCTCTAAAATCTTGGACGAATTTCCAAAGGAGACTGACTATTCTTGACCTATGTGACCGTGAGCATGGCTAACTGAATAACCAAGAAGAAAACATGACAAATTACAATCTTCTGAAATTTCAAATATTTTTGGGGTTCTTCTAAAGTAAAAATGATCTTCATTTTTAATTTTTGCCTTTTTTACAAAAAATTATACCCTCAAGTAATTAACACTAAAAGCTTGCAAAATACATAATAGAATTACAATTTTTCTTGTTGTTGAAGAAATGCACAGGCTATATATTAAGAACAATTTACTAGTCTGTAATACCTAAAACATTCATTTGGCTAAATTACATTGAAATTTATTAAAAACCATACACATGTCAAAAAATACCACCAAAATTGGCAGTTTTAAAGATTTTTCCATTTTCAGGACTAATCATTCAAAGAACGTGTATACATCTGTGCTATGTGTGAGCTGCATCTTCAGTTTCTTATCTTTATCCATTGGTTTCCACCTCAAGAACTCAAAATTAAAAATTGGACCTATGCCAAGCAAGAAACACAAATATTATTTGTAAAAGCCATACCTCCTAAAGGCTTTTCTGACGAGGAAATATTTGAAAAAGGGAATCTTGCTCAGGGCACTCCACAGTACAGCTTCCCTGTGCCAATCGTAAAGCTCCATGCTAACCGATGGTTGACCCCTGACATTATGCATAATTCCAAAACATGACACGTTCCAGTGATCCTCAGGATTTGCCTATAGAAAAAGATTTGACATATTTAAAGCATATATGAGGATTTTACAAAACGGTTTGTAACAGCTACTGCACAAGGTGCATTGACTTAGTGATTTTGAGTCATACTCGTATGTAAAAGGTACCAGGCTCAACTCCATTGCAAAGGCTGTCTTGTATCCTTGAGCAAGACACATAATCTATTTGCTCCAATGCATTCAGCTGTAAATGATTAACATGCATGGACTGGTGTCCTATCTATGGGGAGCCATGAGCTCGCGTCCACTTACACCAAAGAAACCATGGATATTAAACACGGGCCGGAGTATATGTATACAGTATTAATGCATGCAAAGTAATGGGATGTTTGGATTTACTTTGCTGAATTCCACACCAATAGTGCCAGAGAGACTTTAACAAAAAGCTTATTAAAACAATGATGCAAATGACGTAAGAGGGATGGTAAGAAGGAGCAAATGGTACAAAATGGTATGTGAAACAGGTTTGGTTTGGTTTGACTTGTTGATGTTTAATGGCACTTCGACAGTCATGTTCCAAGAGGGTGACACAGTTAAAAATTTAAGGTGCAAGAGTTAGGATGGAGATGAATGGGAGCGGGAGAGAAAAATAGAAAGGAGAGAAAAAATATAATAGAAATAAAAGTGTGAATAAAGGTAATAAAAAGTAAAGAAGGATAGGACGGTAGGATAGAAAATGAGGGAAGTGTGGATAAGGATTAGATCAGGTGGAATAGGTTGCTATTGCGGGGGAAGGTGATAATGTTAGAGGGGGATTGTTCTTGAAGAGATCAGAAATGGAGGTGGGAAGGAAAGGAATTGTCTGGAGTTGAGGTAAAAGGAGTGGTTAAGAGGATATGTTTCATCGAGAGGTCGGCGAGTCCAGTACCGAAAGTTATAAAAGATGGCCTCAGATGTTATCAGAGTTCTGAAAATGTTGGGTAAGAAGTTTACTATTTAGGTAATAGGGAGTTTTATTAAAGAGGATGCATGATGGTAAGAGGGGAAATTTTGTTCTCTTACTCCAGTGATATTAAGACATATCTGTTTTTTAAACGTTTGATTAATCATTATTCAGATGTTAGGATTAAAATAAGTTGAATTAATATATACACATGTAAATTTGTATTTGCTTGTAAAATTTAAGTTTAAATAAAATGATAGAACTAACATTGACAGAACTTAATTCAACAAATTGTGGAAATTTCTCTATGAGGTCAAAGAATTATCTTTTTTAGGAATGAAGTTATTTAACAACAAATGTGAAAATCTGTATTGGACAACCTTTGAAGTTTTTAATGCAATCCTTGATATCCTTTATTATTTCACTGTTTGTTGTCTCACATGATATGAATTGATGATAAACAACCATGTACACTTTCAACAAAAGCCTAATCAAAAAAAAATTTAAATATCTGATTCATTCATGTGATGAAGAACTATATTGTGGTAAGAAAGAAATAACAAAATCTACTAATATTAAACAAAAATTTACAGATACATTATGTAGCATACTTTACATTTGGTTTGGTTTGTTGATGTTTATTGGCACGCGACAGTCAAGAGTCAAATGTGCCAAGAGGGTCTTAATAAATAATGGTGTAAGAGTAAGGATAGTGAGGAGATGGAAGGTTTGTAAGGGAGATAAAAGGGAAAAGCTGAATGTGGGAAAAAAAGCTAGGTTAAAAGAAAGGAGTGTGCAAGCTTAGGTGTAGATGGGGAGGAGATTATATGTGGTGGAAGAGGTTGTTGTCGCGGAGGAAGTGGATGATGTTTGAGGAAGAATTGTTTTCGAATAGGTCCGAGATTGAGGAGAGAAGAGATCTGGAGTTCTGGTAGAGGGGACAGGTTAAAAAAATATGCTTGATGAAGAGACCGATGTTGCAAGCGGGGCAGAGAGTGGTAGGGGAGCCGGATAAGAGATGGGAGTGATATATTACATATTTTACATCACAATTTCTCTTACCTCATGTTCAGGAACCACAACCAGGTCATAAGGTCGAAAGTGTCTAGTTTTAAGTTTGTTCAAGAAGATGAATTTAGCCTTTCCAAGATGTCTCCCTTTACCAAAGAGCTCCACTGCTTCCTTGCCTGTCATCGGAGCCTCAACTGAGTCCTGAAAAAGAAAGTGAAAATTATTCTTAGGAGACACGCTAACAAAAATGATATAAAAAAACATACAGACTTTTAGATACAGTAAATTAATAATGTGTCGACGCATATATAGAAATTTTGTGGAATGGCACTTTTGATGCACATAATTGTGTTGAAGTAAGAAGGGAAACCATACGTACACTGATAGGTAAGACCCATATATAGATTGATTGATGCGACTTATTGACAGCAAAGATCATAATTTATAATATATGGGATTCCAAATTCTAAAAGTAAGGGGAAATGTTTTTGTTGTGCTTCATTGTTCAGTCAAAATTGATCAATTTATCTTTGTGTCCTTTGTGAAAGGTAAGAAACAAATAGTGGCACATGGGCACCACATCCTTTCCCAACCACACCCTACCCTCACCACACCCTACCCTCACCACACCCTACCCTCACCACACCCTACCCTCACCACACCCTATCCCACCACCCAAACAATCCACAAGTGCTTGCACATGCAAGCTTTCAAAAGCTCACTTTCAAATTTCACTATGACCAACTGTAAATATCAAAAAAGTAAATAAAAAAGCTGTAATAAAATTCACTATAAAGTCATAAACTTTAAAAGAAGAAGAAATAAACAAAAGAAGCAGTGTTTTACTCTTAACTTGAATAAGAAAGAGCTGATGGTGAAAGAAGGAAAGAGAAAGGAGCTTTCAAGATCGATACAAATTTACCATTTTTTTCTTAACAGACATACAAAAATTGCTATAAATATATTCCACCTTCAGTTCTCTATTTGATAGAAAATGAATGTTACGACTTTGAAAGGATACGCATTTATTTTCTGTCAGTGCAAGACAAATCCTTAATAATTCTTGGAGAAAAGACTTACAGACTCTGCCTCCTCACTCACAGTCAGATCATCTCTGACTTCCTCAGGCTTGGCTACCCATGATGCATCTGGCTGGTGAGGTAGAGCGCTGGGTATCCTAGCTGGAGCGGATCTTTCTATTTGAGAAAAAATTTAAAAGATGTTAAGAGCAATTAAAGTTTGGTAACAATGAAATAAATAGGATGGTTGGTGGGGTTTAATGGCACCACAACATTGATGAACAAAATGTGCCAGAGAGATTAATGACAGGGTTTAGGAGATAGTAAGGTGAGCAGGAGGTTAGATGTTGTTGTAGTATTGGTTAAAACATTACACCCAATCCTCACTACAAATTTTCAGTCTTTTCACCCGCAAGAACCACCATCTCGGCGGTATGACTTTTAGACTCTGCTAGAAGCAATTAAGAAACATATCACTGATAGTTCAGTGATTTTACACATCATAATTACACTCCCAATCATCTATATGCAAAAACTTATTGTGAAGGGCCAGGTATTGTAAATTTGCTTACTGCAGGGCCAAGTCATGCGTGTAATGTGGGCTAAGGGGTTATTTGAACTTTTAAACCGATGTTTTCATCAGTGAGTTATAAAGACTCTAGTGAGTTTGGATGCATTGAACTTAAAATTTATAGCCAGAGTTATTCATCATGAATAGAAAAATATAGGAGTTGCTACAATGAAGCCTGAAACAAAAGGGATATTTTCATACAAGAAATATCAATTTAGAACTAATTCAATCACAGTTTAACCCAATCATCAACAAACCCTTACTCAATATCAGTCTGATTTTGTGACTTGCCCGTAACAATTTTTGTTGAACTCACTGAATACTGTGAGAGGTGAAACCTACGGACAGTGCTTCAAAAAGATGAAGAAGAAGTAAAGAGCAAGAGGCTGATGACAAATCAAATCCTTCTTACCTCCTCAGGGAGATCAGTGCTTATCGCCGCTGCAGTAAGCCCCAGACCCTCACTCCAAATAGCATCATCTGAAAGTACAAAAATCTTACTCCATGAATTTCATTGTAACTTTTGAAAGTTTTATTCAAGTAACTGGCAATTTTCAATTTCTTTTTGCAAATGCATTTTGATGAGGTGCAGTGGTTAAGGAGTTGTGCTTGTATGTGAAAACTACTGAGTCGACTCCTGTACCTAGTTAGTCCTGTGTTGTGTTCCTGAGCAAGACACCAGACTTTATTTGCTCTAGACTATGCAGCTGTAAATGAGTCTAGCACTACTGGGAAGCTAACTTATGATGGACTGCCATCCTGTCCAGGGAAAGCCATGTGCTCTCATCTGCTTGCGTCAAATGGAAACTACGTATAAGCAATGGCCTGATGGGTCATAATGTCCCAAGAATGGATTAACTTTTAATTTACAAATGGAGAAAACATAAAGATGCATGACTTAACTTCTTATGATGAATACTGAAAACTTACTCCTGCACTATTTCTTTTAAAATAAATATGCGAATGCACCCTTCAATCTTACCATAGCTAAGTTTCAATGATAATCTATATTGGATAGTTAACTCAAACATCTACTCTTTAACCCTCACTCTACCAGCACTTTTTTGAAAATGCATCTGGGAGGCTGAGTCAAAGGTGGGGGCCACCCAATATCGCTGTGTGGTAGAGTAAGGGTTAAGCACACGCTGATTATTGAAGGGTCTCTAGCTGTCTTCGAGCATCAAAGTCGGGGTCGTTCAGCTTCAGTGACCCGGTAGACCACCCACCGGGACCATGCTGATATATTTTTGAGTTGGCACACTTGTTGCAGGTTTCTTTACCCTTACTCTACAAGCACTTGTTTTTAAATGCGCCAGGGAGCCAGAGTCAAAGACGAGGCACCCAAAACGATGATAATATTGCACTAAAAATTGCGCTTACCTTCAAGCAAATTTCATGCAAATAAAACAAAATTGTGCCACAATTTATGCAAATTTAACGGAAATAAAAGAAATTGCACCAAAATTAAAACATTTTTTTCCAAAATAAAGAAAATTTTACAAAAATTGAAGGTAAATGCACAAAAATTGAAGCAAATTTCCCATAAATGAAGGAAATTGCACCACAATTGAAGCAATTTTCACGGAAATAAAAGAAATTGCACTGAAATTGAAGCAATTTACCCAAAATGAAGAAAATTTCACAAAAATTGAAGATACATGTAGATGCACAAAAATTGAAGCAAATTTCTTAAAATAAAAGAACTTGCACAAAAATTGAAACAAATTTAATGAAAATCAAGAAAATTTAAAATGGAAGTAAAAACACCCGATTTTGGTTTGAATATGGATGGATGCTTTCAATTTCATTAATTCAAATAGGGGCCTACTTATATTTATGAGGGGCAAAACGATACTTTCTCCCCCTAGCATTTCATCTGAGGGGGAGATCGCCCCCCCTTAATCTGTGCCTATGATGCTTGGTACAGTATCAGCTTATCTATGTGTAATATTATCATACATTCTCATATTGGGTTCACATTTATGCTTGTCTAATGAGTATACTGTATCTTAGGATAAATATCTTGTAGCTGAATACAATATGATTTAAGTTAAGATTAACTCTGTGTTTGTAACCAACTATTTTAATCCCAATCATTTGCATACCAAGTTTCCTACTATTTATAAGCTTTAACCTTTACTCTACCATGCGGCAATAATATCACCATTTTCAAACTACCTTTGTCTAAAAATAAAATCGGGACCTTACCAAAATCCTAAGGGGTGCAAATAGTTTCATTCCAAAGATCTTGGAAAGATCTTTCATAATATTGGGTTGTTTTGGTGGTCTATACTCACTTTTTCAGAAAATTTTGTCCAAACATTCAGAAATTGCACTTTTGTTTATAATGTCCCAAAAAATGCATATTTTTAAAAAATTGACAAAAATTGCTTGGAAAATGGAATTAGATCGTTTTATTTTAAATATGTATAATATGTAGACAAGTGAAATTGTCCAAATCTAATTGAATTTTGCTCATACCTAGTAATAATTTTTTGATTATTTGTGAAATATGTCAAATGTTGTGATTTTTGGTTAATTTTTGACCCTTTTTGTTAAAAAAAATCATGTAATCTACCCATTTTGTAATAAAAAGTTTCAAACACCATTCTGTAGCAAACAAAATGGGCTTTCACATGGATTGCTGCAATAAAAGACATACCTCCTCGATCATTCCTAACAATATGTTATAGCTACGTGGCTAGACTTATTTTTATATTTTTTATATTTACAATGAGACAACAGAAGAAGATGCATCCCGAATCTTATTTCAAAGTGAACCTGAGGATGAGGAAGAAGAGTCAGGAGGTGTATCGACAGTGATGGAGAACTTTTAGTACCTGGACCCAACCCAGAAGAGGCCCTGGGAATATCAGAACCAGCTGAAATGGATAACGTGTTTTTTTTTTAATTTTTGAAATCGTGAGTGCATTTTTCAAACTTTATGCTTACTAATGTTAGGCATAGCTAATGTACATTTCTTACAGAATATAACACTATAATTTAGCTGGGATTATTCACTTGTAAGGATAATAAACAAGTACTGTACATTAAGTGTGCAAGCTCTTTCCTTTCAGTATGCTATCATAGGGGCATTAATAATATGCCCAACGTGCATCAGATAGAGGCATCATATTACACTTGCGTGTGTTGGCAATGTAATTAGATCGTAGCTGTGCGAGGACAAGCAAATAATGATATCATATTAGGTTGCCCTTGCTCTGGCGAGGTGTGTGATGTGCAACCGTCGATTTTGGCAAAAATCGGCTGTTGCAGTGCATACTAAACGGAAAGCGGAGGTATACGTCATGTAAATGGGTCACTAAAATCCGATGTGATAAACATGAATTGTCCTTTTTGTAGTAATTTTGGATGAAACATTACAGACCAAATCCTAATTCATAGTGCAACAGTGCCCATATACCTATTTCGCGAAATCTCAATTTTATGTGGAGTAGGATTAAAATATTAAGGGGAAAAGGTCCCATGTTAAGGGAAAGAGAGCAATGTTGGGGGCAAGAGACCCATGTTGGGGCAAGGGACACATGGTGGGGGCCTAGCAGTCCCATTTAGGGGGAAATACTTTTATTTGAAGCAATTTGGGTCCTGGAAGGGGGCCATATTTTTCGGGGATGGCATTAACTCTGGTTCCCCCTCCCTATATAAAAAAAAAGTCAGAAAATCCACCACAACACCCCTCCCCCTCCTGTACTTCCTTGGAAACAGTTGAAATTGTATTTCTCATAAGTATTTTCCTATATTTGGACAAATTTGTTGACATTTCATATGTGGTACCAACTGTCAGTGAAGGATACCAAGTTTTGGCAATGTCAACATGATTACTGATGCTCTGAACCATTTTTGAATACCTTTTCACCAAGAATTCCTAGGTTAAGTTTATTAAAAGACATTCAGCATAACCTAAATAAATCAAAGTATATTCAAAGCTTACAATGGCTGAAATTGGGTCATAAACTTGAAATTTCAAATCTGTGCATAATAATTGAGGTAAATTAACTAATTTGCATGACATTTGCATAATATTTTTCAAAGGAACAATGCATGATTATGGGAAAGTATAGTGCCAAATCCTATCAGATAGATCATTGGCAAAATCAGAGGTCAATTTTAGATCAAAAAATTTAAAATTGACATGATTTTTTCCTTGCTCCAAAACAATCAATAGTATCAAATGAAAGGTCCTTTTTTAACAATTCATCAATTCTTTAAATATTTTTTTGTAATTAGCCACAAGAGAGCAAAATATCACAAAGATAGCAGTTTTAGGACATCTAATAATCTGAATTAATGACCTACAGTATCTGCATAAATTTGCATATCTGACCAGAAAATTATGCAAACCAACATTTAAGTCTTAGCTTTCATACAACATGAACTTGTTATCATCGAAAATAGAAATAAATTTGTGAAAAAGCGCCCTTTCCAATTTTTTTTATAAATAACACTGTAAGCTCAAATGCTCTGGTAGAGTAAGGGTTGAGTACCTCAGACATTTTAACCCGCTGTACCTGTTTCTTTGTTATTATGTAACCTTAAGTTGCATTCATGACAATATAAATAGAAAAGAAAAGGAATCTTGACCCAGCATTTGAAGATGACGGTCATCTCTGATCTCTCTCGTCTCTCTCTCCTCATCATTTCTTATTTATTTACTCTTGTAAACCCGTAACATGTTATCCTTCAGAACCATAGATACGTCAGTACGCTATATTTTCTAATTTGCATGTCGCAGACTTGGGTTAAAAATATCAGAAAGACTTGAACTACATTCTTCAAAACTAATGGCGCAACAACATACAGAAGGTGATGAAAAGAGAGAGAATAAGATGGGAGATGCTAGTTGAGATCGTGACGTCAACTACATACACGACTTACGTTTGATTGTCTCTTGAAGCACGGCTGGAATCGCATCTTTTATATTTCCAAATGACAATCCCTTTGGTTGGAATTTGTGTTCTTCCTTCTGTTAAAGATCACAAATCAAAATTACCGCTATGTGATTAGTTTTTTACACACTGGATAGGACTTGAAGGCTGAACAGTAGCGTTGCATTTATAACTACTGTACCTCCAATTACCTACTGTTCCACTGTATCGTTATAATCTGAGGGAAAGGCGGCCACGGTCAGGTGACAATGCCAAATGATGAGGACCTTCCAATGATATGAAGACTGTATGATAAAGGGTATACATCTCACTGTATGAACATTTTGCTACAAAAAATAATTAACATTTGTATTACAGAAATTATATTTCTTATATAATGAACAGCAGCATTCCTTCAATTAGTGTTCAATAATCGCTATCTGTTTTATGTGTTTGTAACCTCAAAGCCCCAAGAAAAACCAATGCTATTTTGATATTGGCTACCCTGGTGAAATATATTAAATGAATAAACAAATTAATAAATAGAATCAAATTTAAGGAAATAAAAATATGATCCTTATCGTAATATCCTCAGTTATAGACCATTTCAAATCTTAATTTGCAATTTCCGGAAAACTAATCTAAATAATGTCACATGGCCAAAATATTCCTAATAGACAAATTGTGTACTGAGCGAATCTTATCGACAAATCAAACACTGGGGGATTCCTGACCATCCGCTCAAGTCACACAGGGTATACATGGGGTCAAGCGTATGAAAAAATTGTATGCATTATACATGAAGATAATACACATATGCATTGTAGTTTACAACTTTTCCTTCAGCAACTGCAGCACATTGCTTAATAAAGGGAAAATCTCCAGCAGCTGATTAGATGCCATACCCTGACAAATCATATCTGGTTAAAATGGGTTCAAAATGGTATCTGGAAGATGTACATGCTTAAGCACTAAGTTACTGTACAATAACCTATCAATCTCACTGAAAGCATCTTTATTCAAGGAAGCGACTTATTTTTTTCTAACCTCCAAATCTATTTTGTATGGTTCAACATCATGAGGTAAGGTCCAGTTCATATGCGTATTTCTTGGTGAGGATTTGCGAGCCGATGAGGGTGGTGTTGGGGTTCGGAAATTCCTTGCATCTCCATTTTGACTCCTAATAACCTGTAAAGATTAAAAATAAAAAATATCACTTATTTATCAATCCTGAAGATCAACTGATGAGCATGATATAAATATTCCAACTGTAAATGTGAATATTTTTAAGTCAAGATTTAAACCATTGAATGGGAAGAATTTATTCATAATCATATATTGTACAAATCTGATAGCAAGTTTAGAAATGTGTATAAATAGCTATATTGATGCCTTACTGACTTAAACCATTTTAGGTTATACAGTGAAAGGCTTGAAACTTCAATGCAAGTATGTATTATCAAAACTTAAGAAATAATACATTTTATTTTCATGTGATATGCAGGAACCCATCTCATCATTAATTTTCATCTTGTTTACGAAAGACTTTCCGTTTAGTTTGATAAATATAATTCCACTTTTTTCATGAAAGATTTCAACCCTCACATCAGTGATGTTCTGATTTTCCACATATTGGAAAATCGTACATCTCAAAGTCACCACACTTTATACCTACAGTGTACAATGATTCATGCACAGTACATACGTACATACATAGTTTACTTTAGGAGTGGTTTAAGCATAAGACAGCGTGTGCACTATTTTAAGAAATATTGAGTGAGGGCGCTGTGAGTAGATGTAGTCGTAGATGTAGGGTACAAGATTGGCATGCAACTTCTGAAAATTAAAATCAGAATTTACCATTTGGCATTTTCATGCAAACAAACAGAATATATCCTGAAGAACAAAATATTGCCCAACAAGAACAACTATTCCCAAGCCCATAGGGCAACTATTCCCAAGCCCATAGGGCAACTATTCCCAAGCTCATTGGGCTTATTCCCAAGCCCATAGGGCTTATTCCCAAGCCCATGGGGCTTATTCCCAAGCCCATAGTCCCTGCAGTTTCTTAAGACCATAGGGCCGGTGCTTATCCGCCATTTCAAAGTCGCAAGCAGATGAGAACACATGATTTCTCATGGACGGGACACCAGTCCATCACAGGTGAACTCCCCAGCAATGCTAGTATTCATTTGAGTACAGCTGAGTTGACAGGAGCAAGTTAAGTGTCTTGCTCGAGGACACAATGCAGCGCTCACTGTGGAATCGAATCAGGTATCTTTTGCATATGAGCAGAACTCTTTAACCACTGCACCCTGAATAAACATACCATGTGACTAAATATTGAAGCAATTCCACACACTACCTTATAAGTTAAATTTTTTTATTTTATCTTACCGCAAAGGTGTAATTTCTTTGTCACCTTTCCACTTTTTCTGTATCCCATAAAATCTTATTCTATGCAAGATGCTTCAGATTATTCAACAGATTTAAAACTTCACAGAAGACAAAAAAAAATAGTGACTTACTTTGGGAAATAATGATGTCAAACTTTGAATAATTTCTGTAGCGAGAACTTCATCGTCAATCAGCTTGATATGATGACCCATACGGTCCACGTAATGATGTACCTGTTGCATTGTACACAGAGATTATAAACTTCTTCTATATTCAAATTCCTTCAATATACTATACCACAAAAAAAAAAATCTTTTTCGAATCCATTGATCCAAAACAATTATTCAATTGTATCATTTTATAAGATTTAGGGTATGTATTTCTGTAGGTCTGTATCTCCGACGGCAGGAGAGTCACCCCTGCCTGGTTTTTTTAACACTATTTGAGAAGAGAAGTGTAAAAATGCGGTATTCATTCACTTTCCCTTTTAAGTACTAAGTTCATGTGCACCCATAGGCAGCCGGAGAACTAGTCTGTTAGTTGTAGAGCACATTTGAAGTTCTTTAAAACTAGAAAATGCGTCATGTAAATTCCATATATCATATCATTTAAAGGAGCACTAGACCGAAAAGAAAGGGCAGCCGTTCTTGCAAATTTCACAGATATATTATCCTCAATAGATCAATAAACTTCATACCTCCATAGCCCAGAGATGACGTGAGGGCAAAGGTTACTTGATTATGCATATTATTCAAAAATTTACTATTTTACTGTTGTGTGCTAAAAATACACATTCACTTTTCAGTTGAGTTCCCCTTTAAAAGTTTTTTTTCTGTGATCACGCACATGTCTATCTTGTATGATATATGCAAAAGGACAAACAGTATTTCAATATCTTAATTGACGTCTCTGGGTAAGGAAATAAGCCACACCCACAATAGCAATGTGGTAACTAGGTGGGGCAAACAAACTTCAAATCCACAATCATCAGTGCATAACCAACACATTAACATTTAGATGTTCATGTGGCCTGCCGCAAGTTTTGATTCATTTATGGCACTTCTCCAGATCTTTACAGGTTTTAGCAAAATGAATAAACAAAATTCTGTTTGCTAACCATTCTGGGTAACAGGAATCGGATCTACAATGCCCGTAGCGCAATTTTTGTTCACTATTTTGTCGCCACTCAATCTGTGTGCACAAATTTGTTTTGTACAGTATATTGCATTGACTGCATGAACGCACGCCACTAGCTAGCTCTACTGTACCAGTACCGCATAGGATGTTTGCCCCACTTAGTTGAGCAGATTTTATTGCTAGGAAAATTCATGAGGTGATTGGTTGAAAAAGCTGTCAATCATTTAATTTAGTAAGGTTAATTGTTTGGTTCAAAGAGATATTGATGTTTTATATTGTAAAATACCTGATGAAACAACACTAAAAGAATGACAACAAAGCCTCATTCTCTTAACAATTTCTTACTGCATATTTTCAAAATTCGTTTTTATTCACTTATTGCAAATAACATTTCAAACTTTCTTCATGTGGTCAATCAAAATTGTTTTACCACACTGTTTTAGTACCACCATATCAATAGCTGTTAAATAACAAAATGTCAGAAAATACTCCAACAAAACAGACATATAGAGAGATTTCATCACATGAATCTTATGTCAATTGGGAGCCATTTTGCAGGGCAGAGCTTTGCGCATTGAGTATTTCATGCCTCTGATCTTCACATGCACACAGCTCAGTCACATCACACATAAAACAAACAGGACTTGGTCTAAAACACGTGCTAGCATGCGCTGGTGATGAAAAATAACATTACAAACTTTCTTCATGTGGTCAATCAATTTTTTTTCACCACTCTTGTTTTAATACCACCATACACAATAGTTTTTAAATAACAAAAAATGTCAGAAAATACTTTAACAAAACAGACATATAGACGGTTTTCATCACGTGACTGGGCATGTAAAACACATGCTGGGCATATTAACATGCACTGGTTAAAATGAACTGGCCAGATGAAATAATGTTTTAATATAGAAATTTAAAAACAATTAAAGAAAATGTAAATTGTAAAGTTGAAGTACTTTTGCACTTTTCAAATAAATTCTTGTGATAGCACTGATATTCATTGTATTTTACCTCTTAATACAAACATTCCTTAAACTTCAATATATCCTTACAGTATATGCAAGGAATTTAAATCTATGGTATGATTCTAAAACATCTTGACCCAAATAACAAAATCCATGAAAACTTTTTTCAAACAAACAAATCACCATCTAAGTACTTCAAGTATAATCTTAATCAGTGGATTCTACACACGTCTATAGTTAGTGCAACCAATGGCACACAGCGCGATTCCGGCATACTACTTACAAAAGTAATCAACATCCCTGCTGAAAATTCCAGTTGAACTGGGTTGAACTGGGTTTTTTCAACTAGGTTAATATGGAAATTAGAACAACTACAGTACAGTCGGGAATAACCGTACACGCTAAGTGCGGGGCGTTAGTGCACTTACCACCATGATGAATGGAGCTGCCCAAGCGCAAAATCGCGCTAAACGTGGGTTACCGCGCTAACATCACCGAGCTTGCAGCCCTGCAGCTTCTATTCACCTGTGACTTAACGCGCTAAAAATCGATACACACTGTATGCATTATGTCAATCAAGATCGAAGTGCCTGTGCTTTGTAAAGGGACTCCTAACGTTGCACAGTTATAATAATCTGCTTATCGGATTAGGCCTGACAGACTTTTTCTTTAGCAAAATGTTTTAACGCGAGGCCTAGAGGAATTAAAAACTTTCGTAAAATATTATTTTGTTTTCATTCAGTTTCACGTTGAACTTTGGGATATAAATATTTTTTTAATTCAGTCAGCATCGCAACGTTCAGAATCACAGTACACAGTGCATAGGCCCTACTTGCAATATTCGCTTACGAAATGAGGCAATGTCTTCATTTGCATTGCATTTTTTCGGACGGAATTTTCAATACAAATACTTATTAAATCCATTAGGGAAAAAAAATTGATGTGAAAATTGAATCAATCCTTCGATTAAATTTAATTTTTTTACAGTTTTTGGACAAACAAAATGTATTTCGGGCAAACAAAAACTGATTCTGGCGATGTTTTTTGATTGAATTTAGCTATCCTATCACACAGTTACAATAAAAAGCCTAGCGTTAGGCTACATGGTTTAATCGATGTGTAATGGTGTTCTGCTTTTGTTATACAATTAGAATTAGGACATAAGAGCTAATATTTTTAAGCTTTGCTGATATTGGTAGGAGGGTTCTGTTAAATATTAATGACTAAATATTTCGTTTGATATTTTCACGATTATAGATCTACTGTTAGGCCAAATGTTGAGGATGGGAAATGAATAATTTTAAACTGATGTTGACATGTTTGTCTTATATTTTTTCCACAGCTTCCGAACTTCTGAGCCTTTGTCAGTTTTGCAGATTAGACAAGATACATTGAAAAATCCCTGGGCCAGTATGGATGCTTATTAATTGCTTTGTCAGTCTAAGTCAACAAGAATTTACCAAAAACTTTAAAGAGCTTTTTTTTTTTTCCCTTTTGCATGAATAATTATTTTTATAGTAACGTTTCTATGCCATTCTGTCAGCAATCCAATATCAAGGACATTCGGCTTCAGCCAGTATGAAGAAAAACAGCTACAGCATTTGGCCGTTAAAAAAGAGGCAGAAGTCAAGAGGGTCTCTAAACTCGTGTCGCGTTGAACCTTTCTTTCTTACTATTAGGCCTACTTGATCATACAGTAAATAAAAAAATTCCTGTGCATGTGTCAAGTAATGTTGGGCGTAATGAAATGCTGTTACTTCTTTTTTCTTCCACTTGTGTAGAGTACTTTTTTTTATATTCCAGTTTATGTACAAAACAGAGTGAGTGATATTAGAAAAAAGTGTAGGCCTAAATTAACTAAGCTCAATTGGGTAAAAAAAAAAGATGTGAAATTTAGTGCTGTCAAAACTGCACATAAAATAGGTAAGCCTGCATTGCTTCATTCCATGAAAATTGCAATATCAGGGTGGTAGAAGGCATTGAATATCAGGGCCTCCGACATGGGGAAGGGCATAGCCCCCTTCCCGAATAATGTTCCCCTTCCCTGAATAATGTTCCCCTTCCCGAATAATTTTCTCCTTCCCGAATGTTTCCCCCTTCCCGAATGTTTCCCCCTTCCCGAATGTTTCCCCCTTCCCGAATAATCTTCCCCCTTCCCGAATAATCTTCCCCTTCCCGAATAATGTTCAAAGCAATGGTTTTCAAATTGGTCTTGTGTTAATTATAAAAGCAATGGTTTTCAAATTGGTCTTGTGTTATTTATCCACAACAAAATTAATTGACAACATTAATCCCCCTTCCCTCATCTCCTCTCACCTGCCATATGAAACCTGTGTCAGGGGCACTGAATATTGGTTTGATCATATTTATGTAGATCCTATTTTTAAAATATGATACAGGACTTAGGTTTTTGATAGGATTTTCTCCACAGATGACCGATGGTGGTAAAAGGTGAAGCCTGGTCCAATTCATAATTTTCATTTTACCTGCTTACTTTTTTTTTTTTTACCCAATGTCTTGTTTTTAAAATAATTATATTCCTAAAGTTATTTTCTGTCGGAACTTACCTCCACTCTTGACTAACTGACTTGGTTTTACTTCACTTCATTTCAAATGTTTCGATCGATGCTTCTTTGTGAAGTGGTACGAGAAAATTTAAACGAATATTTTCCTGTCATCGGGTAATATACAGTACAACATCCCGTCACAGACCTGGTTATAACAGAGTTTACCTCAGCAGGTACAAGTGTTGCTGCCGCATAAGACTTCACATTTCCAGGAATCAAAAACTGACTTGGTTTTACTTCACTTCATTTCAAATGTTTCGATCGATGCTTCTTTGTGAAGTGGTACGAGAAAATTTAAACGAATATTTTCCCTGTCATCGGGTAATATACAGTACAACATCCCGTCACAGACCTGGTTATAACAGAGTTTACCTCAGCAGGTACAAGTGTTGCTGCCGCATAAGACTTCACATTTCCAGGAATCAAAAACAGAAGATTTCCATCATGCCTAATTGAGCATCTTAACATTATCTTAAAAATTTCGCAGATATATTCTATCATTATTAACTAGCATGCTTGTTCGGCATAACGACACATTAAAGGAGGCATAAAGTCTGATACAATCATTATTTCATATGATAGAGAATACAAGATCTTAACCAACTGCCAAAAACATCAGAGTCAAATTCCTAGCTCAAGTTATTCATGTTTGAAATCGACACAGGGGGGCTGCCATTTTGTTCAATTCTGTATTGAAATATTGTGCATGATGACATAGATTCCCCAATAGGGACATAAAGATTATAATGTAATTCTTTACATATGTGATTAAAGTCTTTTATTTCAAAATGATGTGACACAAAGTTATATCAGCATGTTTTGATTTTTCAATTTTATGAATACACAAAATTTTCCTTCACCCTTACAAAATAAAAACACTTGTTCATAAGCTAGAAAACTTGAGGTACATTTTAAAGAAATACAAAGCATTCCAAGATCCTGCTGGGCCTGATGACATAATCTGCATGTTTTGCAATCAAAATGGCAGCTACCATGGTACTATAAAGTAGTAGCATTAAAGTTTTTAACAATTAAACAAAAAATATGTTAGATTGCTTCGGAAGTTATGGAACTTGGTCAGAAAATTAGTCATTTTCAATTCTATTATATGAAATAAAGAATTATGTCAGACTGTGCCTCCTTTAACAGTGAAGTCATTTGTGCCTCCTTTAACAGTGAAGTCATTTGTGCCAAAAGAGGTTATATATGAATGATTATTGCTTTAGATTGACTAACATTTAACATTATGTAATGTTTTAATCAGCAAACTATATATTCCAGCTTATAAATACCTCTGCTTTTAAATGCAATCGATGGTGAAACTCATATTGAGTATAGTTCAAAGAAACGACCATTTTTAACAGCTGTGGTTATGATACACATCCCTCAGTATGGTTGACATTGGGATTGTGGAAGCAAGTTGTTAAGAAGAAATAAACTAACAGTCGTTAAGAACAAATGGGACTCACCACGAAATACAATCATTATTTCCATAAAATTCCCTCAAGGAAGGGGGATCCTTCCTGCAGTACTTTAATGATGAAGTAAGGAATTGTAAATGAAGGCCCTAGCAGTACTCGGGCATGTGAGAGACACTTGATAAAAAAAGCTGAAAGCAGCTTATTAAAAATAAATGTTGAAAAAATTGAAAGCAGTTTATTGCTGGCGCCGAAGGCGGCGAGCGCAATGCGCGAAACACTTTTGGCGTGGGGGCCAGGGGCCCACTTAAGGGCCCCTGGTGGGGGTCCAAGGAAACAGAAAATTTGATTTTCTATGACTAGGAAAAAGGTCTCCTGAAAGTAATTTTTTATTTTGAAGAAGCTGATTTTCTTAATAAATCACCCCCCCCCCCCCTTCTTCAAAAAAAAAGAAGGAATTTCTATCAACTTTTCATTCAGAGCAGAATATAGTCCAGGCATGTCAGCAGCATTGAAGAAAAAGTAATTAATGACGTGATCTGACGTCATGTTTTGATGTTTATAAATCAGTGGAAAATGAAAATAACTGCATCACAATTGCCACAAACCCCATTAGCAATATCATGGCACCCTTAAGGGTAGAGTTGGTTCTCTATTCCCTTCTACCATAGCACCACAGTGGACATAGGTTGGGCCAAGTCCGGGGTGACATAATGGCGGGGCCACTCCATAAATGTTGCCAATAAGGGTTTAAGGAACCATTAACTGACATCCATGTACCAATATTCCATTTTCACAAGTACATAGTCGGGCCGAAGCCAACAGTCGGGAAAATGGCAGTGACAAGTTAAATGCTTTTTAACAATTATCTCAACTTTTTATTCTTATTGTGAGTCAAGTCTTCACTTCTCTCAAAAATTTCCAGTAAATTCTTGCATTTGCATTTCCAAAAGGGGCTGAAATTTACTTAAAATGAGTGATTCATCTTATTGATACATCTCAATGACAGCAATTAACGTTTTTAAAACTATTTTCGATCAAATTTAACCTCTGGGCTGTCTCTCTATGAATTATCACGGTTAGGCCTAACATTAGGCCTTTCACCCAGTTTTACTATAAGATGGCAACTAGCCTAACATACTGTACGTTCAAACTTCGAAGGAATAAAGAAAAGTCTGGCGAAATCGTATTAACGTTAGACTCTTGTCTGATAAATTACAGTCTCAAAGTATGTGAGAAATCTACGCTACACACAGGTTTTACGGCAGATTTTTTTTTTGTTTATCTCGCAAAAGAAGACAAAAAGTTTCGCTTAAATAAATTTATAAAACACTCGTGCTAAGTGCAGTGATGCATGTACACAGATTGGGATCACACTCAGTGCAGTAACGTTACGTATGCGCTAACAAGCTTAGCGCAATGAGACGTTTACTCCTGTAATACTATTACCGCGCTAACCTCTTTGAGGGAGGAGCAGATTAAAATGGGATTATCGGACGCGCTTAGCGCAGAGTTGGGGCAAGTGCCGTCGGTGCATGAAAGACACGAATACAATGGCGGCGGTAAGGGCATTGATCGCGGTAAATAATCCGCGCTAACTGCGATATCGGTACGCTTATTCCCGACTGTACTGTAGGTTGAACTGCATTGAACAAGGTTGAACTAGGTTATCTACTTTGCCCTATTTGAACTTAGCTCAAACCCAATTCAACCTAGTTCTTCCCAGTTCAACCTTGTTGAAAACTTCAAATGGGTTAAACTGGAATTTACAGCAGGGATGCAAACGTATATGTAGGTAAACGGACTACAAAATGGCGATGTAAACAAAGTCATGTGACCTCATGACGTCACCTGACACATCCTTTAAGTCAGAAACTTTTAAAAAATGTGAGGATGTCACAACTAGTTCTTGACATTAAGTTCACGACTGTATCTCTTTAATTAATGGAAAAAATTAATTGGATTATTAATTGGCACATTTTCTTCATTAGTCACATTTCTTTTAAGTTTATCTTTTATATAGATGAGCATGAATGACCATTGGATTTATTTGTACAATATGCTTATCATATAAGTGCAAATATTCAGGCTTTTCATGGCTAAAAAAGTTATAATTTTACTGTCAAGTTATGTCGTAAACATCTTGATCAAATATTACAAATTTTAAGATTGAAAAATTCTTGTCATGCAATCTTAGAAAATGTTGTTAAAGAAAGATACATCATTATCAAAAATTCATTTTACAAGAATGATGCAGTACTTTCACCTGTGTTACTAATCAGTGTTTTAAGTACCGTATTCGACACAATACGGTAAACTCCTATGTTGTAATAAGTGCCCACTTAACATTTTCTTCCACTGGTAACAAATCCCAACATCATTAATTAATAAATGCTGTGTACATTTCATCAACCCTTACTCTACCAGCACTTTTTTGAAAATGCTCTCGGGAGGCGGAGTCAAAGATGGGGAACCCAAAAGAGCGATAATATTGCCACATGGTAAAGTAAGGGTTAATCAAGGGCTGATTATTAAAGGGTCTCTGTCTTCCAAGCAGCAGAGTCGGGCTCATTCTACTTCAGTGACCAGCTGGGCCACCCACTGGGATCATGTTGCAAATGTTTTCAAGTTGGCACACTTGTCACGGGTTCATTAACCCTTACTCTACCAGCACTTTTTTGACAATGCGCTCAGGAGGCAGAGTCAAAGATGGGAAACTCAAAACGGCAATAATATCGCCGTGTGGTAGAGTAAGGGTTAATATGGTCTATGTATGTGGTTGTTTTTGCCTTTTCTTGTCAATAATGTTAATGTACTGTGAGTCTTCTGTGTAATTAACTATGGCTTTTTAAAAGGGGCCCATGTACAAGAATTCCCCGGGCCCTTGGCATAGGCCCTTATTAGAAAGAAATTAGGCAGTAGAAAGCGGTAAAGATACAGCTTTATTATTTCTTCATAATTACTGGCAGAAAATGTATAATTGTAAAGTAATAAAAAATTAATTCACAAGTAAATTCTTGTGATAACACACTGATAATCATCGTAATTTACCTTTTAATACAAGCATTCTTCAAACTTCGATATATCCTCACAGTATATGTAAGAAATTTAAATTGTTCATGGTATATCTTAAAAACATCTTGACCCAATTAACAAAATCCATAAAATCATATGCAACCACAACCATAAGTTACATGTAATTACATGTAACTTGCTCTAGTGAGTATGACTGATTATCAAAAGTGACTCATTGCATACTAAAAACAAAATACTTTAAAATGATTACATAATGTGTTGATGATGGTTTATACATAGAAGTGGATGTACCCTGTAATTTTCTGTATATCTTGACCCAATTCAAAACTGTAAATTTACATTTATGTAATTCACTTGGTTGGTACCACGTCACTTTTGGGAGATGACGTTATTTGCTAGTGTAAAAACAAAGCTTTGCGCGTTACGGCAAATGGCAAGTCTGTGTGTGTCTGCATAAGATATGCAAAGTAGGACAAAATATTACGATTACAAATTGCTAGTTAAAGTCCATTTTCACTGATCAGATGCTTTATTAGTTGATTGTGCAGTAAGAATAACAATTAATTGAAGTTTATATTGATTTTTACGGATGGTCGGACATTGTACGTTTTACTGGTACACCTGCTGAGTAGGCATGTTTAACACACCGTGGTTAAAAATCTGTCAGTCACGGAAATTGCGAATTAACCAAAAACAGTGATATATTTTTACCAAAAACTCAACAAAGCGATGCCACATATCCCAAAGCGATCATCATACATTGTGTGAAGGGCAAATTTATGATTTAAGTGGCTGAAGTTTGGGTCTATCACGCTAAGTATGGCATATGATATCGTCCCTGTTTTGACAGAGTAGCAAACCGACCCCTAGCTTGATTTAAAAAGGGGCAGGGTGCTAGACTTGTTGAGGGGCACATTAATGCGAAATGCTGCAAAACGCGAAATGCTGCAAAACGCGAAATGCTGCGTTTTTCAGCGTGGAGTCCAGGGGCACCCTTAAGGCTCAATCTCCTAGTGAAGAAGCTTCGGAATTTTAGCTATAATCGTACATCTGAGATATGAAGCTATTCTGACTGATAAGGACCAGTCTATCATTCTGGGTTCTGTATCTGTGTAAAGTATTTCACTTATGAGGCTAATTCAGATCAATAAGTCAAAAAAAAAAAAAAACATATAAAAATACAAATCTTAACAAAATTATAAAAAAATCTTTACAAAAAATATATATATATATTTCCTAAATACATTTTTTTCTCATGGGGGGGGAGGGGGCAGGGTGTACCCCAAAGGGGCAGGGCGGGCCTACAGAGGGGCAGGGCAGGCCTACAGAGGGGCAGGGTGGGCCACCCTTATGAAACAGCAAAGCTAGGGGTCTGGCGAA
Organism: Chiridota heheva; assembly: GCA_020152595.1. NCBI lineage: Eukaryota > Metazoa > Echinodermata > Holothuroidea > Apodida > Chiridotidae > Chiridota > Chiridota heheva. The sequence goes on from JAIGNY010001194.1 coordinate 2,746,474, forward strand.
AATAGGGTTGACTGGAAAAACATTTTTTCGTTTAGACCTATAGTGACAAATGTCTTTAAACGCATATTTTTATCATTTATAGGTTTGTTTTCCTTGGGGTTTTTTATGAGTAATGAATTAATTAAACTGTAGATAATAAACAAATAACACAAACACAAGAAACAGATACTTGTTAATTAAAGTTATTTGCAGTTAAACTTTGTCAATTGCACATTCGTCACTATGTCAAAACAAAAAACTATTTTTGCACATTGGGTACTATGTCAAAATAGGGACGATATGTAAACAAACACAGCTGATCACTTTGTTTTCACTCCAGTGGCACACGGGTTACTATGTGGTCTGATAACCTCCGGTCACAAATCCAACCAAGTGAATACCATGCAAATCTTAAAGGGTTAGTTCAGTGGTCAAGCATGTCATGTCCATCTTATATGAAAGAGGACTTCAAAAGAAACAAAATGGTGAAGAAAGCGTTCAAAAATATTATTCCGTTAAGAAGATATTCCAAGTTTAAAATTTGGTATCATTTCTGAAAATGACTGAAATCAGACTAGTTGTGATGTCACAACCTCACATTCCTCAAAGTCTTTATGTATTTTAAAGAAAGTTTATTGAATTAATCTTTTTTTTCTTCAAACTTTCTTCAGGTGGTATATTATAAATTTACCCTTCCTAGATTCAGTTTTACCACTTTTTTGAAATATCCCATGGTTTATAAGCCACAAAATGGCATGACAAAATATGATAGAATACATAAAGACTTTAAGGAATCTGAGGCTATGACATCACAACTAGTCTGATTTCAGTTGTTTCTATACAAATGATACCAAACTTTAAGCTTAAATATCTCCTTAACGGAATGAGATTTTTGAATGCTTTCTTCACTATTTTGTTTCTTTTGAAGTCCTCTTTCACATACGATAGACTTGCATGACCCCTGAACTAATCCATTAAGTTATGCAATCTAAACAAAAATGATATCACAAAATATTGTTTCACAAGTGTATGATTGTATTCCACTGTGCTGTTATGATCCTTATTTGGATCAATCTACAATTATCAAAACATAAGAGGAAATACTTATTTCTTGCATAAATTCTTGACCCAATTGAAATACATGTTTGTAATTTAAACCATACATCAGGGATAATAATTAGATGACATTTGTATGTGACAGGGATGTAAACGACTGGAAAAACAGACAAGATATGAATGCATACAAATGCCATGCATGCATCATTTCACTATGAGTGTTTCACTCACATGAGATATTTATTCAGACATGCTCTTGACTAAGTAATTAAATTGATGGTTTGGTTTGTTGATGTTTAATAGCACTGCAACAGTCAGAGTCAAATGTGCCAAGAGGGTGTTAATAAATTATGATGTAAGACTTAGGATAGTGAGGAGATGGAAGGTTTGTAAGGGAGATAAGAAAAGCAGAAAGAAAAACACTTTTGGTGAAAAGAAAGGGGTATGTAAGGTTAGGTATAGAAAGGGAGGGGAGAGGGGGTTAAATGTGGTGGAAGAGGTTGTTGTTGCAGAGGAAGTTGATGATGTTTGAGGAAGAATTGTTTTCGAAAAGGTCCGATTGAGGATAGTGAGGAGAGAAGAGATCTGGGATAAGGGACAGGTTACGAAGATATGCTTGATGGAGAGATTGGTGTTACAAGTAAGGCAGAGAGTTACAGGTGTAGGTGAGCCGGATAAGAGATGGGAGTGAGTGAAAGAGTAGTGGCCGAGGCGGATGTGGGTGACAATGATGTCTTCCCTGAGGTTGCGACTGTGCAGAGGGGTGTTGATTCCAACTTTGGACTTGATGGTGTGGAGTTTCATTAAGAATTTTTGGCCCTTAGACCCCTCCAACCCAACACCCCTGATTTTCTCAAAATCAGGGGTAATCCACACCATTCAACCCGAGAGACTCTTCACAATTCATTGACTAGCATCCAGCAATTGTTACACCATACACAACACAGAGGTAATGTATACCTTCTTAACTGACAACATCTTCATAGTCTATACACAGTTCACTTGTTAGCAAGCAAGCTACTGTTACACTGTACACAATAGGTCATTTATCTTGGGCTCAAGACACATAACTGCTGTTCAGTGATGCGATTAAGATTAGTCCTTGGCAGAGCCTAAATAAAAAATATATATTACATGTATGGGAGGACTTTGTGCAAAACCCATGAATGATTGATGGACCATTCCTAGTAAGGATGGTTATTTCATCATGTTGTTACTGGTTTCATGATTCCAGGAGTTTTGCCAGGTTTTTTTATGTAGTTGGAGATGGAGAGACGGAGGTCTGAGTGTGGAATAGGAAAAGGAGAGGCACTGTTTGACAGAGCTTTGTTAATAGTTCTATCGGCTCTCTCGTTGCCAGGGATGCCAACAATTAAAATGATCCAGTGAAATGAATAAGCCAAAACACATCTTCAAAAATCCAATTCATGACAGTTTGGCTTAAACAGAAAAAAATGACAAAAGGTTAAATTCTTTTAGGCTTCAGCTACCAGGTAAAGTAATTGAAAGAGATTTTCCTTACTGCAATTTATCAGAGCAGTATCTAAGTACACAAATAAACATTACGCCCAATCCTCGCTACAAACTTTCAGTCTTTTCACCCGCGAGAACCTCCATTTAGGTGGGTATTAGACTCTGCTAGAAGCAGTTAAGAAACCCATCACTGATAGTCCAGTGATTTTATGCATCAGTAATTACACTGCCAATCATCTATATGCACACAATGGAACTGATTGTGAAGGGTCAGGTATTGTGGATTTGGTTACTGCAGGGCCAAGTTATGCATGTAATGTGGGGCTGAGGATTCATTTAGACTTTTAAAAGGATGTTTTTATCAGTGAGTCATAAACATTGGTGAGTTTGGATGCATTGGACTGAAAATTTATAGCAATTTATAATTATTTATCATGAGGAATATTCCCATGAATTTTCATTTTCATATATATGATAGAGAACTATGATCGAAAGAAACAATTTGGTGTAAAAATCATCTTGATCTTGTTCTGTTTGGAGTTATTGCATTTCAAAGATTGTGAGAGTGTGTTGAAAAGTGACCTCTCAGTGTAAAGTGTGATGTCATAAAGGCAGATCCAAGAAACCTCTTATGTATTTCTACAAAATAAAAACTTTTGTTGTTTGCTTACAGTGTAAGATTCATGAGCAGATGGGCAAGGCATGTTCTTATAAAGTGTATGTTATACCCATCTCAATAAAAAAACACCAAAAATTCTTCCAGTAGGTTTAATTTAAAAGAGTCAATTAATTTTTAGAAATGCATAAGAATTGTCTTGGATTTGTGTTTATGACATCACATTGTATGCTGTGAGGTCACTTTTCAACACACAACATACAATCTTTGAAATGCAATCAGTACTAAATGGAAAAAGGTATCAACGTGGTTTTTACACCAAATTGTTTCTTTCAAAGTCCCTATTGTATAAAAATACAAATTCATGGGAATATTCCTATAAGCCATAAGCAAATGCAACCTTTTCCAGCAATCTTGCAAGTTATTTCAATTTTGAATGGATTCTGCATTAAACACATTATTTGAAGATGTACATGATGATCTAGCTGCCGCATTGAAAATTTGTCCAAATTAGGGGTATACCTGTCTTATGATGCATGCAGCATCCCACCTCCACTAATTAGCAAAACCCTCAAAAGTAATATCGCCTTTCAAGCACAAGCGGATAATTTTCAGATGCGATTGCATGCATAAAAACGACTCAAATTATAAGTTGAATCACTCATGCGTAATCATGTTGCGGAGCATGGAAACTGTATCTTAATGGGCGAGTAAGCAAGCAATGCAAATTGTCGGAAGCGGGAGTATGTAATTTGATCACCTGAGCCAGTATTATATTAATGATGGGATGTTTAGGACACAATTTTAATGCGCCTTCTTGATTGTAATGTATGATCCAGAGCACCCACCCGGAAGAGGAAACATGTCATTCATGATCCGTCAAAGTGTCATACCATATCTACAGTCTTACAGTAAAAGAATATCAAAGTGATCTAGAAGATGAAAATTACCTGCACATTTTCCTCCAAAAGAGCTTTATATGGTTTTGCCAACTTCAGCACTTCATTTACATACTGCCACTGAAGCAAGCTGAATAATGAAAAATGAAGACAAAAAAACAAACATTTATTTGGAATTAAAATTACTTCATGTTTAGGGAATTGTTTCAGGTTCAGTGGCGTAATGCAGTGGGATTACACCAGGGCAAAACCCAGGGCGTCCGATCCCAAGTGGGCCTCCAGCAGAATAAATTGAAAAAAATGTAAAGAACAATATGAAAATAACATAATTTGAAAACAAATTTTTGAAAAAGTCTTAAAGCGATAGATATTTTATTTATCAACCAGTCAAGAACCTTCTTGTTCTCAATAATAATAATACAAATAATCATGTCCCCTAATCAATTTTTTGTTTTTGACTGAGGTCCCCATGCAGCTAGCCTTAACAGACAAGAGTCAAATTAAGCCCATATATGCATGCAACACAAACACAATATCAAAATACGAGGATATAGAAGCCGGGGCCCAGCGATAAATACCAATGGGCCCCAGTTTTTAGATTGGGCCCCCATGGCTTCCCAGTCTAAACAGATGATAAGGAATCGATAAATGAAGGGGCCTCTGATTCGTTTGTTTACACTGGGCCTTTGAAAGCAGCAGGACTGAAAAAATGAAGGTCAAAACACAATTTCGATACAAATGATTTTTTTCTTGGAAAAGATAATTTATTAAAAAAAACATTTTATATTTTACCACCTCTAAAGTGCTGGTGGCAGGGGATGTGGCCCCCTGGCCTGAGTGGCCCCCAATGAAATCAATGCTCGCTCTGCTTGCAGTGAGGGGGCAGCATGTAACCCCTGGCCCTCAATGAAATCAACACTCGCTCCACTTGCAGTGGGGGGGGCTGCATACCCCTGGTCCCTAATAAAATCAACGCTAGCTCCCCAATAAAATCGATGCTTGCTCTGTTTGCAGTGAGGGGCCTCATGAGCGAGGGGGTTACGCCACTGTTTGTGCTATACATTTTGAAATATGTAGGTTAATTTGCAGAAATGTTCCTTTATCATAATAATTGCATTTGATATTGTTAATAGTTCAATGTATAAACATGATGCTTGACAAGTCTTCTTAAGAACAGATGGAGATCTGTCAAAACTATCAAATGCACAATTCGTAGCACATTAGTACTATGTAGTTTCATGAATTTATTAAGAATGCTACAAATGTTAGGAATGTTTGTAGAACTGTGAACAACAAACAATTTAGAAAATGTCATACATGTAACATCTGTGCATGTCATACATGTAACATCTGTGCATGTCATACATGTAACATCTGTGCATGTCATACATGTAACATCTGTGCATGTCATACATGTAACATCTGTGCATGTCATACATGTAACATCTGTGCATGTCATACATATTAAAAGGATTAGTTCAGTGATCAAGCATGTCCATCTTATATGAAAGAGGACTTCAGAAGAAACAAAATGGTGAAGAAAGCTTTGCAAAATCTTATTCCATTAAGGAGATATTCAAGTTTAAAGTTTGGTATCATTTCTGTAGAAACGACTGAAATCAGACTAGTTGTGATTTCACAGCCTCAGATTCCTCAATGTCTTTATGTATTTTAGAAAAAGTGTATTTAATTTTTTCATTATTTGAATTATATTTCCTCAAACTTTCTTTGGGTGGTAAATTATAAATACCCTTCCTACGTTCTGTTTTTCTAGCTTTTTGACATATCCCATGGTTTTTAAGCCACAAAATCACAGGACAAATTATGATAGAATACTTTTGAGGAATCTAAGGCAGTGACATCAGAAGTAGTCTGATTTCATTCGTTTCTACACAAATGATACCAAACTTTAAACTTGAATATCTCTTTAATGGAATAAGATTTTGGAATGCTTTCTTCACCATTTTCTTTCTTTTAAAGTCCTTTTTAATATAAGATGGACTTGCTTGACCACTAAAGTTATCCTTTAATCTTATATTAATGATCTATTGATTACAGATAACCTCTCTAGAAACTTAAGATCATCATACAAATATAAAATACTGCATACCATGTCATAAAAGGACCCTAGTTATTTTACCATGCTGACAACCCATTTCTTTGCAATTTGGTACAGTATAAATCTCAGATTCACACCCAACATAAATTCATTCAGAAAAAGTTTAAAAACTTATTTATTTAATTTCTGCTACTATTCTTAACTTCAACCATCTTCCTATGTCTGTTTTTATACTTTCTTTATTTATGTTGGTGTATAGCCATTATGCCCAATCCTCGCAACAAATTTTCACCCTTTTCACCCGCAAGAACCTCCATTTAGGCAGGTATGACTTTTAAACTCTGCTAGAAGCAATGAAAAACCCACCACAAATAGTTCAGTGATTTTATGCTTCAGTAATTACACTCCCAACCATCTATATGCACACAATGGAACTTATTGTGAAGAGCCAGGTATTGTGAATTTGGCTACTACAGGGCCAAGTCATGCGTGTAATGTAAGCTGAGGATTTATTTGTACTTTCAAAAGAATGTTCTATCATTGAGTTGTAAACACTGGTGAGGTTGGATGCATTGAACTGAAAATTTATAGCCAGAGTTATTCAAAATGATGCTGCTGATTATTACTCCTAATACTAGCTGTGCTATATAAGTACCAACAAAGATAAAGATTAACCATTAAGCTACTATGCTTCCCTTCCACCTTTTCCTCTTAGAATTTGTGGTACCCAGTTAGTATTAGTGCTGTCATGACATATCGATTATCGCGATATCACGATATGTCTCTCGACATATCGCGATACCAAAAACTAATGCTAAACTAAGACATTTTTGCACAACTAGGCTAGGCTACTTCGTACGTTACAATTTTAACGATACTTAATCTAGAAGTCATGTTTAGGCCCATTAAAAACGTGCAAAATAATCATGAGTCATAAAAACAATTAATTAAAAATCGTGCTCAGTCACCACACACTGGCACACGCCGATGTAAGTTGGAAAAAGAACAAACAAAATTGGTCTAGAATGTGCCACTCAGGCTCTCACTTCGATAATTCATAGTCACGTTTGCTGAATTACCAAACACGTGCGTGATGCTTGATAAATGTAATAGTTACACAATCATGTCGTCTGCTAGATCTGCAAATAAATTATTTTTTTGCGTTCATCATATCATGGAGTAAATTGTAATTCCATGATCATATAACGTTAGTGATATTAACAATTTGTGTCTTGAGTCAGTTTTCTTGAAAAGTATCGCGATACTTTCATATATCACTATATTTTTCTCCCCGCTAATCGAAACGTAATAGAGCCAGGTCGTGACCGCACTAGTGAGTATCTAGGCAAGAGAAGGTGGCTACAGAGCTCTTGCTATAAAACAAAATCAGCAAAAATTACCTGTTTCTTTGCAATGCAGCAATAAAGACAGCGGATAATTCCCTCACTAACTTCTCTGTATCAATAGAACGCACTGGTGCCTCTGATTCTAAGAATAAATCAATATTTCTCCTGGTAGCAATAGCCCAGAGAGAGGCAGCTTCCTCTGCAGATTTGTCCACCCCATCAAGCTCACCCCTGGGTGTGTGAGGGGGTTTGTTTGAGGGGAGCACTCCTTTGCGGCGCAGGGGTGCTTGAATGGTTGACATGTTGCACCCACTGTTTTTCGTTTTCCTTATTTCACACCATTCAGGTTGGTTAGCACTGTGTTACCAGACCTTTGCAAGAACTGAAAACAAAAGAAATTCATAGTGTGAGCTAAATGCTGCAAAAGCTACCAAAATAAAATCTGCAAAGTTGTAAAAACAAAAATGAGATAAAAACTATATTGTTTTATCCAATTTGTTATCAAAAGATTGTTTATGTTGCTTTGGATGTAAATTAAAAAAACCTCAGCTCAAAAATATTTGTTTAAGAAGTATTATTGATTTTTATTATAATTTAATTTAATCATTTATTTACATAAACCTATCATTTTTATTGTATAAGCGCTTTGAGCATACTCCACAGTGTGGATTAAGCGCTATATAAATGTTCCTATTATTATGAACTATTGAGCTTAGACCTATTTATACCTCAATGTTATTATGCAAAGTTAATCTTGTTGAATGATGTGGTTAATTTGTTGCTTCAAAATTGCATGACAAATTTTTAAGCAGTGCCTTTACTAATGATATATGAAATATATACATATATATATATATATATATATATATACAAATATATATATATATATAAATATATATATATATAATAATATATGTATATATATATATATATATATATATATATATATATATATATATATATATATATCACCCAGTAACTCAGAAAACATGTAAAACCAAGCAGTCTTTATAACTACAACACCTCTTTTAGTTCTATCAATTGAATAACAAAGAAAGGAGAGACCCTGACTTGCCAATGTCAATGAAAGAATGCCATTCAACCCCCTTTCCAGCCGGTACCCTCCCCCAGCCCCTACACATTCCCAGAACTACATCCTGGGTTTTAATACAACTACCAATTTAAGAAAATATGTGTGTCAAGCAAAGTCAAGCAGCATGAAAAATTTACAATAACATTAAGGCTACAAAGATCATTTCAATTTCCGTTGCTATCTGGATATGCACAAAGGCAAACTAGCTTTTGGTCATCAATGGACACACGGAAATGTAGGGATTTAATAACAAGCCATTATTAATATGAAATTGAATAATGTTTTTTGTAAAAGTTTGTTAAATGTACTTTTACTAGGGCCCAAGAGAATGATTGGAAAATATCTGTCAAGATCTGTCATTCGTACAGGCAGGGAAAGCAGTGGCGTAACTAGGGGAGGTAGGGCAGGGTGTCAGCTATCCCAAGCCCATAAAAAATATATACCATTATACGTATATACCATAGGGGCCCACTCGCCCTTGGCCAATAGGGCCATAACTACGCTACTGAGGGAAAGTACACTTTTCAGGTAAATTTGTCTCTTTTTATCAAATATTTGGATGAGTATTATGAGCTTATACCATTCCCCTGCATTTGAGACCTTGTATAAAATGCACATAAAACTGTGTGCAGTGACAAATGTCATCAAACTTCAGAATCAAATTGTATCTATTTTATTGATCTTAAAATAATTTGAGACATGCTAACAGAAGTTAAAATAGAACAAAATTCATTTCCAGATGACAAGCCCAACAATTGGGATACTACAGCTGCTTTAGGAGATCCTTTGCCACTGTTGGGATACTGGCCAGTTTCTTAAAATACCCATACCCATACTTTTTTAAATAAGAACAATACTTGTGTTGTTTTTATTAATTTAAATTGTGCGGTACCTTGTGTAAATGTTTGCAAAATCAAGACAGTGCAAAAATTATGTTTCAAACAATTTATTTTCAAACAGAAGAATAATTTCCCAAATTATTCAATGTAATTTATTTATTAACTTAAATAATACTTGATAAAGATACTGCTAAGATCACAGTATAGTGGCATTTGAATCTCATACTTCAATCACAAGCCTGTACCTCTACCTTGTTGGTATACAATATACCATCTCATACAAACTGTTGAAATTTGAAAATAGTGGCACTTTCGGCTTTCGACCAATAGGATCAAATTTTGTTTCTATTCACTATGACATCATCCTAATTTTTACCCGGTTCGTGCTTGCTTCTCATGATGTCATCGTGGACATTTCTTTGGTTTTTCACAATTGCTGTGCTTTGGATGTCTATTGGGGTGAAAAATTCATCATTAGTACATCTCAGTGGAAAAAATCAATAAATACCGTGGCTTATTCAAGTATTTAGGATGACGTCACAATAGCGTATGTAAATCTGAACAACAAAAGCAAAAAACAAAATCTCACACTTTAAGAAACACGTGCGCAATTAGTGCGCATATCACCCGAGTGTGCTATCACTGCTATTTTGAAAATGTTTGTCAGTAAATGCAAAATGTTCAATTTAACGCTATATGAACATTGACTTCACCATAGCTCTATTGTTTGACAAATTTTCAGCTAATAAATACATCTATCCAAGGCGCTGTTTGAAACTGTAAAGTCGGAGCGAAGGCTCTTATACAAAACGCAACTTTTCAGTTTTCTTTATTAACCTCACACACAAAACGTAAGTGAACGTCTCAATATAGTATCAATGCATATATCTACATGTATTTGTTTTGTAGTAGGCCCCTCTGAAATCTGATCCATGAAGAAAGAAAAAAACTGTGTATTGCAGCCATGTAGTGGCTATAGCGTATACTATAGTCAGAGGTTTTCTGACTAGCCTAGTCAGTTACTAGCGTAAGCACTAACGTTAAGCCTAAATGTTTTCGCGGAACTGGGTTAGATAGTATTTTAAGCTACTTTTCCACACACGACCAAATTTACAATTATGACGCAAAATATTACTATTGAAATAAAACTTATGTTAAATGATAATGCATTGTTACCATTTACACTGCATATGAAGTAATTGCTATTTCTTACTAACCTGTAAAGTTAGGGCAAAGTTCGTTCGAGGAGAGTTCCTCTCAACGGTTGCTAAGAATATGGAATTAGAGGGCGCGTGCAAATTTGAAATGTTATGAACAGCATCGATCAGTTATATGCCATACATTGTTGGTAAACACTAGCTGCATTCTCTCAAAGAAATTTTAGAATTACTTTTAAAATGAATGCTTACAGTAAAATGAATATTTCATAATCCGAATAGAAAATCCTTTGCCATTTCAGTTTCATTTTATGTGATTAAAAGTTCCCTCAGTGGGCCAGTAACATGCTCAATTTACAAGCTAGACTGGTGTAAAGATGAACAAAAGTTGTATCGGAAATGACCATACACCTATTTGAGTTTAACAGTTTAAAAGAAACTTTTGCTACACTCCAAAGTACAATTGTTCAATAAGTTTAATAACCAGCGTAAAACAGAGGCGAATATTTTTTGATATTTGTCAAATTTGATGAAAGCAAACAATAAATATTTTTGTAGACAACTTAAAAACTGCTAGAAAATCAGCAACTAAATAGTAAAGTATTGGGGATTATTTCCTGCAAAACATATGGCAATAAATCCTCTTCTGAGGTTAAGAAGGAGCGGGAAGGAGTTTGCATATATCAGGAAAAAAGATTATGCATCTGCACAATTATTCAAACAAAGATTAAACCAGGAAAAATGGGATCTGGTTTACACAGCTAATGATGTACATAAGTCTTATAAACATTTCAAGATAAGTAAACAGTATAATGAATGTTGGGTCTGATAAGGAAGAGGTAAGCCATGGATGACTAAAGGTTTAAAAAACGCTTGTAATTTTTTGTATATACTTTAGATATATTTTCTCAAAAACAAAATATTGAAATATGAACAAAAGAGGTATAAAAACAAATTGACTTCTGTTTTGACTTTCTGCAAAAAGGATTATTGCACAAAACTTCTGGAAAGCCATAGAAAATAATATTAAAGAAACATGGAAGGTATTAAATGGTATTATGAATAAAAACAACAAGACAAATAGTGTTTACACTGATACTTTATAGACAATGATAATAGGGAGGTGAATATTAGACGGGTTTAATCAGTTCTTTACTAATGTTGGACCTGATTAGCTGCAGCTATGCCTGAACAAATCAGCTCAATATTTGATTATCAGGATAGGCTTAATGCACATTCCATGTTTTTAGTAGATACTACTGAAATTGAAATACAAAATATTGTTAGAAATTTAAATAAAAAACTTCTGTTGATTGCAATGATATATACATGTAATTAGTAAAAAAATGTTATCTCTCATTTGTAACATATCATTTTCTACTGGGGCATTTCCTGACGGTATGAAAATTGTTAAGGTAATACCAATGTGTTCAATGATCATAGGCCGATGTCATTGTTGTCACAATTCTCAAAAACACTAAAAATGTTGTTTGAAAAAGACTATATAATTTTATTTGCAAATTTAATCTCCTTACCGAGAGTCAGTACGGCTATGGAATTATTATAATTCAATTAAAGAAATCACCACGTCATTGGACAATAAAAAAATCAAACATTGAAGTCTTTATTGATTTAAAAAAGTATTTAATACTATCATTTATTACTCAAGAAACTAGAGCATTGTGGTTTCCAGGGGTAGTTCAATGATTGGCTGACTAGTTATTTGACAAATATAATGCATTATGTTCAAATCAATGATTTAAATTCAGATTTTTGTAATGTAGTTTGCGGAGTACCACAAGGGTCTATCCTTGGGCCAAAGTTATTCATTCTATGAATTAATGATGTTTGTAATGTCTCCAGATTGTTAAAATTTGTTCTCTTTGCAGATGACACAAACATTTTTAACTCTCATGAGGATACTTATACACTATGTAGATTGATAAGTAATGAGCTCTGTAAACTTAATTTATGGTTTGCACTTATTAAACTTTCTCTAATGTTGTCAAAACTAATTATGTTATTTACCAACCGTTGTATAAATTCTGATTTGAAGACTACTATAAATGAATTTAATATTGAAAGAGTCAAGGTGACAAAGTTTCTTGGTGTATATATAGATCATAATCTAAGCTGGGAAGAGTACAACAACTTTCTAAAATTATTGTAATTATTCGTAAAGCCACCCACGTTTTAAATAGAGATGCACTCTATACTTTATATTGTGCAATTTTCCTACCTGATCTCAAGTATTGTGCTAAAGTTTATAAAAATACATATAATTCTAATATTACTCCATTATTCTTAAAACAAAAGAAGGTTAATCGTATTGTATGTAATGCCAATTATTCAGACCATACTAACAAACTTTTCTACAAATTAAAAACATTAAGATTATCACATATTATAGACTTCAATACAGGAGTATCTATGTTTAAAGCTTATCAGATGTCATTACCAGAAAAACTACAAAACGTTTTTTTTTTTTTTTCTATCGGCATTCAATGATAGATATAACACAAGACACAAAATAATGACACAAGACAAAAAAAAAACTTCAAACAATCATATGTAAGAACAAGGATAAAACAAGTGTGCATCTCCACCTCAGGAGTCAAACTCTGGAACTCACTTGATGATAGTATAAAAAAATTCAAACCGTTAATTCTTTCTTTTTTTAAGTACAAACAAAATTTATTGACATCTCAGGTGTATCAAGATTAACTTTCAGCAATTAAATTGTGCAAGTGTTTAATTGCTAATCTAATAATTTTTTCTTTCTTTTCGTTTTCTTTTAATTATCTTTTTTGTTTTTTGTCCTCAAAGGTTTTTCTTATGGTATTTTTTGTACACATTTATGTTGTTTTATTACAATTTTTCCGATCAATGATGAAAATTTTTTTGGGAAAACATTTTATAAATATTACACTTCAGTTTTCTCCTTTTCTATGCTATAATTAACGGATTAGACACAAGACAAAGATCAAAAATGTATTTTGTTAATTTGAAGATTTATATAATTTGGCTGTTGCACATATGTATTATTATTTGCTAGAAATAAATTGTCATTGTCATTGTCTATGAATTTATCTTTTTCTTAAGAAAATTTATGGAGTTCCTAGCTACCAATTTTTTGTATTTGTTTGCTAATGGTAATAGTAATAAAAGGGACAACGAGTAAAAGCAAGACACATTTTTCTCTGACAAATAGATATACTTTAGTCACCCCCCCCCCCCCCTTTTTTTTTGACTGGGACTGTATAATTCCCAGCTTCAGCTGCTCGTATGTGGTTCTTCTATCGATACAGTAGGTGATACTAAAACGAATGCCAACCGAATGCCCATTAAAATACACACAGATAAACAAATGCCCATTGAGTTTACTGCATGTGCAAACTGTGCAGACTTTAAATGCCAATTGAACAATAATTTCAATACAACGAATGCCCGTTGAGATGCACAATATAACGGATAGCTACAAAAGCGTATAAGTGCCTTTACATGACAAACTCAGGTTATGTTAGGTTAGGGGTTTAGGTTACCCCTATCCCCGGGCCTAACCCTAAGTCTAGCCCTAACAAATCAATGTTATATGGACTACCGTACAGCGTAAGTGCCATAACACAAAACATTTACAGTACAGCGGTAGGTGTTGGCATTCATGTTTTCAATGGGTATTTTTTTGTGTGTGAGTCAATTAGCATTCGTTTTAGTATTACTCCAATACAGTTGTCATCAGTGACTGAGTAGAAGCTCGAATAATGCAACATAAGGTCCAGGGAAACGCTTCAGGGTCCTGATATGAATACTAAGAAACTTGAACTTAAACGGAATTCCTTGTCATTTTGGTCCACTTGATTCCCGGGTAAATTCATTGTCATTTCTACCTGCAGCTGAGTATATTGGGATATTTAAAGACATTTTAGGCTAGAAAATTAAAAATAACGTGACCAGTTTGAAAAATTGTTTTGAGCCTCAAGAATTCTTATTTTTGATTATTCATTTCAACTTCATCTTGTTGCCACATTGACATTTTATCTTTATTTTTCCAAAAGAAATTATGTTAATCACGTAATAAATTATAGAACAAGATAAGATAATTAGTGTTAACAATAAATTATAGAATAACATAAGATAATAGTGTATAAGTGCTACAATGTGTGTAGCGGAAATGTTAAAGGCAAAATGCGCAGTAAACAAATTACCATTTGCAGATTTGCCAGCATACTTAAATTCCTAAGGTCAGGTGAAAGTTTTAAAAATACAATTAATAAATCATCATCCATTTTAACGCGATGCAACTCACAAAACCTGTAGCCTGGTAATCCCATTAACCCTGTAGACACAGGCTCTTAGAACTGTATAAAAACAAAAGGTTCTAGCTTGTCACGTATTTGGAACCGCCTCGGGTTCTTTAAGGATTATTTCTAAAAGTTACTTACGAGAAAAAAAAGGTTCTAGCTTGTCAAGTATTCAGAACCGCCTCGGGTTCTTTAAGGATTATTTCTAAAACTTACTTACGAGAAAAAAGAGTTTCTAGCTTGACAAGTATTTGGAACCGTCTCGGGTTCTTCAAGAATATTTCTAAGAGTTACTTAAGAAGAAAAAAAAGAACTAGCTTGTGACGTATTTGGAACCGTCTCGGGTTCTTCAAGGATATTTCTAAGAGTTACTTACGAAAAAAGGCTCTAGCTTGTGACGTATTTGGAACCGTCACGGGTTCTTCAAGGAATATTTCTAAGAGTTACTTAAGAAAAAAAAAGGTTCTAGCTTGTGACATATTTGGAACCGTTTTGGGCTCTTCAAGGATATTTCTAAGAGTTACGGTACTCAAGAAAAAAAAGGCTCTAGCTTGTCACGTATTGGAACCGTCTCGGGTTCTTCAAGGATTATTTTTAAGAGTTACTTACGAGAAAAAAAAGGTTCTAGCTTGTCAAGTAATTGGAATCGTCTCGGGTTCTTCAAGGATTATTTCTAAGACTTACTTAAAACAAACAGGTTCCAACTTGTCACGTATTTGGAACCGTCTCGGGTTCTTCAAGGAATATTTCTAAAAGTTACTTAAGGAATAAAAGGTTCCAACTTGTCACGTATTTGGAACCTTCTTGTCTCTAGAAACCTTTTTCTAAAAGTGTAGACTCCGAGAGAAAGGGGCCTTAAAATTTGGGAGTCAAATCAATGGGTTGGAAATTGGGTATAAGGCGCCGACTTTTCTCCATTTTTAAGGGGTCATTTACGAATACTTTTTCACATCTGAGTTATTGTTACCAGTCCGGTTCGTACCCCGATCAGGAAAACAGTTTTGATCTCCCGATCAGGGGATCCTTTACAGAAGTATCCTACAATCCAAATTTAAAGTTTGTATAGGAATAACAATCAGACACATTTCGAGCGCGGGAACTCCAGCACTGCAAAGGGTTCAAATTTTTCTTCACGATTTGAAATAATGGCTTTGAATTTGGATAGATGCATTGTGGGATACTTCTGTAAAGGATCCCCAGATCGGGAGAACAATTTTTTTCTCCGATCGGGGGTACGAGCCGGGCTGATTACCCGAAAATAAAGGTGTGTCCAGTTAAGTTGGTTTATAGACCTATGATTATTTTTTCTTTTTTGTTTCGGGGAAGATCCCCGCGTACCGATCTAAAACTCAAAAGTTTGAATGGCCGTCCGGGAGCAGCTTGAAAAACTGGGTACTTTGAAATATCTAAAAAAATTGGGTACTTTTATGTATTACGTCATCGCAAGAGCCAACACGTTTGACTCGCTCACACTAAAAGTATGGGATTTTTTGTTTTCGTTCTGGATTGTCAAAATTTTACGGGATATCCTGAAATTTTGGAGACGGATAGTAAATAGATATTCAAAATATAATCAATAGATTAGATTATGAGCAATCTGTTTGATTGATTTTCTAAAAAGGCGACGATGAATTTTAAAAAGCAGCGCCAAAAAGTTTTGAATATCTATTTACTATCCGTCTCTAAAATTTTAGAATATCCCGTGAAATTTTGGACAATCTGGAGCGGAAAATGAGAAATCCCATACGTTTAGTGTGAGCTAGTCAAATGTGTAGGCTCATGCGATGACGTTATACATAGAAGTATCCAATTTTTTTGGATATTTTAAGTACCCAGTTTTACAGGCTGCTCCCAGACTGATTGAAGAGGGCGGTGGATTAACTCATTTCCCCTTCTATCCAATAAAAACATATATTAAAAAAAAACATT
This sequence comes from Chiridota heheva, assembly GCA_020152595.1. Taxonomy (NCBI): domain Eukaryota; kingdom Metazoa; phylum Echinodermata; class Holothuroidea; order Apodida; family Chiridotidae; genus Chiridota; species Chiridota heheva. The sequence goes on from JAIGNY010001194.1 coordinate 2,763,221, forward strand.
TGGGGTCATCCCCTCGCCAATCCATTATGTCCATTCCCTGCCACGGGCCTTCTTAATGCCGAGAATAACGTGGTATGCTCAGCGATAGCTGAAAAGAAGTGAATACATGCCATCAAATAGAACAGGACCATGATCTAATTGTGGGATTACTTTAGTGTGAAATCTTATACATCCCCAATCAATTATGATATTCACTTCCACACGTCGAGTAATTATCAAAACCTCTAAAATATGAAATTGACAATTCTCTAGCTTATTGTGCCACCTTGTTTTTACAGTCTAACGTATCGTAGTCATACGCTATTAATAATTTACAGCTCAAAATCCTAAGAGAAATGCTTTTTTTTAAGGGTAAGTACCTCAAAATGTCTTTAATTCAACTGTTCAATTACCGCACTTAAGTCTTCAGTACTATTAAAAATGTAGAAGTGAAAATAACTTTCTGTGTATTGTTCAATTTTTGCTTTTGCTTCTAGTGTAATAAAAGTGCATGTTAATGAAACTTGCATAAAGTTGCATTATCATGAGTTTCATTATTAAAAAACACTCATAACAGGAAATATGATCTAGTTTCAGTAATGTTTTAGGATCTGACAGTCTAAAGGAGGTATGTCTATAAGTAAGACCACGCCCACTTGATGGGGATTTCTGTAAGAGTTATGACTGAAGTTTTATCAGTTTTTTTTAATCTTTATTTATGGGAAACTACATCGCCATAATTTACTCACTGTTCAAATGGAGCTTGTTGGAAGTAGCAATGACAGAATGATTATTTTGTTTTACAAGTAGAAACATGGGCGGTTCACCATAGTTTATAATCATTGTTTTTGTTGTAAATAATACAAGCATGCTTGAATTATCTGCATGATTAAAAAAATCTTTATTTGTAACCTTCCCCCAACAATGTTTTGCCCCTCCAACTAAAATTTTATATTCTCCGGAAAGGATAATTTTAAGTTTACATTACTTGTAGTTTCAGGGTTATGGTAGTATCAGTTTGAATAATGTTTTAATGTAGGCCCTATATTCAAAAGTTATAATAATTATAAAAAGTCAAAATAATTCTTTAAATTTCCGTCCTAAATTTCAGTTACTGAAAATCATATGACTTATCTCCATTTAAGTTTTGATTGAGGGTATATATGATGGAGAGTTTAAATCCTTTTGGTTATATTCAACTACTCCCATTCAAATAACGTATGTAAAGTTTAAAAACAATAAGAAGCACAGGTTTGTTTGTTTGTGATGTCAAAAACTTTGCAAAAATCCTTGCAAATGAAAATGTTGTAAAATGGCCAATTTTGTAGCCGATTTTGATGAAACCTGTTTTCTATTTTCATGGTTTACATCAGTTCGGTAGATTCCCCTCTTCAGGAGAACAATTATTTTCCCCAAAGAGAGAAAAAACTATGTAAATTATGTAACTTCCGGATTTTCATTTACAAGTGCTTTGACCTTTACGGTTTTTAATTAGCTTATATGCGGTCATTGTATGCGCGAAGTGATCAGGCTGCCTTGTGTGCATACCTGTTTGGGCAATGGACAGTCTCTTTCTTGTTTGGTACTGGATGGTGTCTGCGTTACTTCGATAATTTCCAGCGAAAACAGGCCAGAATTTGTAAGTTTGTCTTGAAATATCTTTGAAACGGCGTGGTGGATGTCCATTTGGGAACTGGATAATTTGTAGATTAATAAGCATAGATTTGAAAATGCAAAAACGAAATTGACCTACTTGGTTATAAAATTTCTAGAACCCATACCAGTTCTGTGCCATAGCCGTTACGCTGAGGCATCATGGATAATCTTCAAAATGGCGTCTGAGATTTTCCCCTCTTTAGGGGAAAATGATTTCTCCATAAGAGGCGAATCTAACCGATTATTAGATATACTGCTCTGACAGTCTGATGTCAATAGGGACAAACTGCAATTGGGAAATTATTACTATAAAATTGAAAAATGAAGGAAACTTATGGTAAATGTGTGGAAAAGTTAGTTTAAAACATTGGAAAGTTTGGTCAAATTATTATAAATTTGTGTAACTTATAATAAAACTTTGGCAACATTTCCTGAAAATCGAAGAAAATTGCCCGAAAATGAAGGAAATTGAAGACAATTTTCTGCACATCCAATAAAACTTGCTGAAAATCGAAGAAATTGGAAATATTTTCACGAAAATAGAAGAAAATTGCCCGAAAATGAAGGGAAAAAGAAAAAGGTCCCAGAATTAAAAGAAATTTCAGGAAAATTAGGCCTAAAAAATTTTCTGAAAACTACAGATTTTATCTCGCTGGAACAAAGTCTTAACCAAAATTTGGCGATATTTAACATAAGGCGATATATTTTTACAGTTTATTTTCCTAATATTGTAATATTGTATACTGGTATATCCCGCCTTTTACATTGGCGAAATTTTGCCAGGGAGGCAAGTTGCCCCTCTGACTTCCACTAAATACGGTACTGCTCTGAGCTACTATAGTACAACATAGTTACGGTTATTTCATATTACACGCAGTATCTGTTGTTTGTTCTTATTTAGTTACAAATTTCTGAATGTTATGCAGCACATATCAACTAATCAAAGCAAGCTCGACACACTATTAAAAACAAAATGGTTAAAGGAGGAGTCTGTTACTCTTATATCTGTATGTGCGAACTCCCTAAATAACTATATGACAGTTATAGATTCACAACATTGATTTTCAATCAATAATTTAGACCTGAGCTCCGTTGAGAATTGGTTAATTTTTTGCTATCGGCTATAGAAGAAAAAAAAAACCTGAGCAAAGACGTATTTGGTGTTCATCGGGCTATAGAATGGAATGATTAGCAGGGAAACGGCAGATAATTACTTAAGAAGTGCAAGTGCTATAAGCAGATAAGTAAACGTTTGGAACGAGTGAATGGAAACAACTGTTGTTCTTACGGATGGGGTGTGCATTTTTGTAGCGTTGTCAAGAACTTGAAGGTATTTCTTATTTTGTTTTGACAGATTTATTTTTTCAATTCTAACTTGGTGGAACTAAATGTTGTTGAATTATTCTCCGTCGGTTTTTATATTTTTGTTCAATAACTTCATTATGGCCTAACTTGCTTTCTCATAGTCTAAATAATTCAGTATAATTGTTTCAAATTTAATGGTATTCTGATCTCCAGACTAGTCGTGTTTTTATGTGTGTAAGGCATGCGTGGTTGATCAAAGTTTAAAAGTTTGGTATAGATGTGCAAATGTAATTTTAGGAGTATGAAAAATGAGCTTTAAATTACTTTTTGAGACAAGTATTTCCATTCCATAAATTTTCATTTAATTGAATTTCAGTTTGCCAAATCAAGAAATATATTCATTCAAAAAAGCACTGCATGAATGGTATGGCTTTGTTTTTGACGAGAAAGTTTACGTAAAAGCTTTTTCTGTGTAAATAGAAGATTACAAAAGAATAGGTAAACATTAGAAAAAGGTTTCCTTTATATATGACGTCGAAAAATTGCATGGGAAGAAATGCCTTAAGCTATTCAACTGTAAAAAAATCAAAACAACTTCTAAACATTTTTTCTAAAAATAAAAACAATCATAAAACTACCATGCCAGTCTCACAAGGTGCAGAATGCATGGATGCATCTGATGATGACGTGGTTTCCAAAAACCTGAAAGCAAAACGGGCATAAAAGGGAAAAAGTACAGTAAAATAGAATTAACAAATATTTAAGACCAATTTCAATTCGAATATATTTATATCTAGTTTTGTAGGATTGTCTAAATTAAACAAACCCACTCCTCTTCCCAATGTTAAAACTTTCTTTGAACAGAGTTTTAGTTGGAAAGGCCCAACGTCACAAAAATAGGGGGACGAGGACGTATAAGCAGGGCTGATTTCTAAAAAAACATTAACAAGGGGGCTCACAAAGAGAGGGCCAAAGCACAATGCTGCTATTTTTGGATGCCCTAACTTATCCAATCAATCAATCAATCAGGTCAATTTTTAAGAAGGGAGATCAGCCCCTGAGCCCTCCTCCCCCTCCTAGAAATAGCCCTGGTAATATGCGCTTTAAATGTATGTGAATAAGACGTATCGATTTTAAAAACTAGTGACATCTAGAGGTATAACTTGACTTTTATTGCTTCAAACCTTATAATGGACCATTAATCAGTCCGGGAGAGGTCCTAAAATAAGGAACCAAAAGGTTCTCTAAATTAGGAACTTTTTGTGATATGGACCTTGCCATTTAGTGATATTTCCTGTGATGCTTTGCTATATTAACGTTGAAGCCTTTAAGAGCTATAATTTTTAAATTATAAATACCTCTGCGAAACATTTCTTTACCCCGCGAAAGTTAAAACTCATCCTGATGATGGGGTGATTAAATTCCTATTTCATTTTGCAAAAAGATCACATTATTATCGTTGGATACAGTATTGGACAAAACTATTGGAACAGTTATTCAGCGTTGTGAAACGCTAGATATTTAGCTTTGTGATTGTTGATTATTTCCTTCTTCGATTTTTAACTCCTCACCTCTTCCCCTTTCCAATGTTAGATTTTGTGTGTTTTAGCCTAATTAAATACACAAGCATCAACATTGGTCAACATTGAATGGGGTGGAGAGAGAGGGACTTGGGAGGGATTAAGATATTAAAGTAAGGTAGAGGACACTTGGGACGTCAAGAAAATTATGTAAATGCTTTAAGATATTAAAGTAGTGTAAGGGACACACCTGCGACGTCTCGAAAATTATGCAAATGTCCTAAGAATACGAAAATACGAATTAAAAATTATTTGATATGGATCAAAGAAACACTAGCAAAAAGTGCCATTATTTATGACGTATACATGTAGAATGAAGACTCGAAAAGAAGAGTTTATATGTCTTCCAACGAGTTTTGTCCAAAATTGTAGTTCAATGTGCTGATACATGCTCATTTTATTCTGGTGTAGTTCAATGTGCTGATACGTGCTCATCTTATTCTGGTGTAGTTCAATGTGCTGATACGTGCTCATCTTACCCTGGTGTAGTTCAATGTGCTGATACGTGCTTACCTTATTCTGGTGTAGTTCAATGTGCTGATACGTGCTCATCTTATTCTGGTGTACTTAAATGTGCTGATACGTGCGCATCTTAGTTTGGTGTAGTTCAATGTGCTGATACGTGCTCATCTTACCCTGGTGTACTTCAATGTGCTAATACGTGCGCATCTTAGTTTGGTATAGTTCAATGTGCTGATACGTGCTCATCTTATTTTGGTGTAGTTCGTTCAAAACAAAGTTAAGAAAAATGAACATTTTCCTATTTTTGTTTTTCAATTTGGGTCATAAAATGATGTAGGCCTATTTGATTCCCATAATGTTGGGTAGCCATAGGGAGACTGTTGGGTTCGAACCTCTTCCGTCTCTCCGCACACTCACACACACACTTTCTCAGAAATAACATTATTGTCGAGGTCCCCCACTTTTGGACGTTGACCAAAAAAAAAGAGTCATATATGTACGAACTAATACCAATTAGCACAGGATGCTCATGCTGCATATACTGGAGAGATAACTACCAATTTTAACTCCACTTGACCTACGTTTACAGTTCCCTGCATTATAAGCATTCATGGACGACAAACCGTCTCAGCAGCTCAGTTTTCTCTTCTCTACTTGCATAATTGCAAACCTAGAAATTCGTCTCAGCTCATCTCTTTGACAGTATCCAGGTACGTACGTAGCGATTGAAAGGGAAATGTTGTTGATTTCCTCGAAAAGCAGATAATAATCAGTCAAGGACTCGAAAACACAATCTGTTTGTTCATTCTGTCCGTAAACTTCCTTTCAAACGCACTTATCTGCTTACTAACTTCACTTATACTCTCAGGCAATAAATAATATTAATATATATATAAATATATATATATATATATATATATATATATATATATATATATATATATATATATATATATATATATATATATATATATATATATATATATATATATATATATATATATATATATATATATATATATATATATATATATATATATATATATATATATATATATATATATATATATATATATATATATATATATATATATATATATATATATATATATATATATATATATATATATATATATATATATATATATATATATGTATATATATAACTGGATAACTGAATTATTATTTATATTTTGCAAGTTCACTTTATCAGTCGGGTGTGTATTTACTTAATCTTGTGGTTTCATTACATGAATATTTTGTTTTATACATTTATACTGAATTTTAGGAAAAATTATATTCTCCTAATGGAACCAAAATAAATAGAGAAAGGTCATCTCATTCACTTGTGACTATAAGCAAGAACCGTTATAAATTAATCGTGGTTCTCCAATGTCACATATTGAATGACTTGCATTCAATATAAACACTTCTGATTGCACACTCATAGTGTTTGACCAACACAAGTTTGTTTATATTCATTGTGTTATATTGTTTATAGTACAATACTTATAAGTGTTAAATACAACACTAATAAGCGGTTTTACTTACACTTGACAAGAGTCATATATAACACTTTCAAATGTTTAAAGGTAACACTTTACATGTGTTTGAGTTTTAACACTAAGCTAAATGTGAAATTAACACTTTAAGCGCTGTCCCTTCTGACACTCTTCAAAAGTGTTAAATGCAACACTTAAAGGGTTATATATAACACTTATAACACAATTCGTTCCATCTCTTATGTGGGTTGGGGTGGATATTTAAAGATTAATCTTGAGGCGGAGTGTTATATGCGTATTTAATGCACGGGGCAAAGGACTTTGGCCCGAGTGGAAATGACCAGACTTTAGGTCATTCGTGGGTGCAATGTCGTTTGAACCGTGCATTAGATACGCATATGAACACGATGCGAAAACATTAATCTTTATTTTTTATAATATTTCCGTGTTAGATTGTTTAAAATGCATTAAAACAATAATAATAATAATTTTTTAACGAGAAAAGTTTACATACATTTTTCCGCTTTGTTACGAAATACACCTGTTGTAAAAATGGATAAAACCAAATACTCAAGGTCATATATTACGGGAATTTAATGCACGGATCATAACAATTCAAGTACTCCATAGAAATTATATTAAGAAAACATTAAATTTGTTAATGTATTGCATTGTTCATACGTCCATACACTGCTGGCTGAAAATGAAATAAACTAGGCCAATTCCTCTAACCTGTCATAAGCCAAAAACTCTGATTCAAGCCAACAAGAAATATACTGAGTCCCCGTGGCGAAATATAGGGGATTTTCCTTTTATAATCTGAATAGACCAACACCTGCAGGTTTTCGATTAAAGAAGTACAGTATATGCTGATCAATATTCAAAGATATTGTATAACGTTTACAGCATGATACTATAATCGCATTGAGTGCTGTTATACGAAGCGGTGCATTAACAGATTAAGGCTGAAAGCAGTGCATGCACATTGTACAGCCCCCTGCTTGCCTGCAGGAGTTCTCTAGACTTGGATTACTTACTATAAGTGCAAGATAGAAATGTGTTAGAACTGAGTATTCCCGAAGCAAAATCAGAGCTTCAAGATCACAGTTAAAATCACTTTTCCCTAGTGCTATCTATATCCATCATAATTGAAATCATCAAGGATTTTTCGGAACTTCAAAAGAAGAGCTAATTGGAAAAGTGCTTATCAGGATATATGATCTTTAACTAATAGTCCATGCGTAAAATGTGCCCCTTTATTCTGTGGATAAGTACGTCGTTTGCAGCTACTGCTCCCCCATTCAGCTGTTGAGAGAAGTGGCAATGATTGAATGACACTCGCCGTTCTTCGGAGGGGAGGCCGTCGGTCCCGATGGCAGGACAGTCACACCTAGCCTGGTTCTCTGAACACTATTCGAGAAGAGAAGCGTGAACACGCGGTGTTCATTCACTTATCCCATGTTCATTCTTATCCCATCCTGGCCCAGTCCAGTCCAACTTCCTGTACGCCGATTCGGATGGCTGCAAGAGAACTTATAATTAGGTGGCTAATTGGGTTCATCACTTTGCAGACCCTGGCAAAAGGCGCTAAATAAATCGATAATTAATACAGTCCGGGAGAATCTTGGACTCTTGGTGTAATAAGAAAATACATAAAAACTTGGAGCTTCGTATTCATTAAGAGCCATAGAGGCCGCCATTTTAACTTGTGATAACATTATATCAATGGGATTTTTACTTGGAGCACGGTACTATTTGTGTAATCTATAACGTATGATGCATGTACGTGGTATGAGTAATGACTAAGCCAAGACAGAATCATGTGTCGAAAGGGCTGTTCAAAAGGTCAACGACCCGTCAACAGAAGTCTTTTGTATTTTATCGCGAAGTCCACAGTGAAATTACAAAGTCCCCGGTCAAATCTAATGAATATTCATTTTGTATCGGTTTTACCTTTCAAAAATACGCCCCGCGTTCTTATTAAAAATCCCCATTGACTTAACGTTATCACTAGCTAAAATGGCGGCCTCCATGGATCGTGTAATAAATACGAAGCTCCAAGTTTTGGTGTATTTATTATTACACCAAAAGTCAAAGATTCTCCCGGACTGTAATTATAGTTTCAGCAGAAATATTTTCCATGATTTTTCAACAGTTCAGTCCATGATTTATACATTGAAATATATCTACTCATCTGTTCTAAGCTGTACCTGACACGCCACATAACTGTATAATCTTTACATATCCATATACCTTTTGCATTTCTGCGATGTTTGGAAGTTTTACTCATGTGACTTGTTTTAAGTATGCAATCTTTCTAACAGCTTCAAACTGCTTAATGTCTCGAAAGCCTGGACCCTAGTGTAATCTTCAGATTTAAAGGATTGTACAATCAGGAAGCAAAAGCTAATAGTTTATTTCCTACATTACATACGTCACGTGATCATCATGTACGAGTAAAACTAATCTGTTTTGACCTCGCATAGATAAAAGAAATTAATTGTTTCTTGTTTGATATCAATCAAAGGAACTGATCAGGAAATGTCCAAATGCGATGATTGTAACAAAATCTAATATATCTAGTTTACAGAGAATACGTTGAGAGATCTGTCAGTGAGAAGGGATGTGAGGGTACTTAAACTCTGTGTGATACTGCAACACTTCAATATCACAACAGTAAGTTTATCTGTTTATTATTCTATATCAATAAGCATTGTCCCACTTGATAAATATTTTTCGGTAAACAGTTAGTAGCAAAAAGAGCAAAACGCATTTATCTGAAATTGTTTTTAGGTCTGACTCCTGTTAACAATTTAGGAAAAAAGCAAATTCATTCATAAAGTTACTGATTAGACGTAATCTGACCGCCCCTCCCCCTCCCCCCCCTTCCTACCCCCTCAGTTCCTCTTGTACCAGCTCTTCTTCTGAATCATATCTCATTCTGCAAAAAGATGTTGTCTGGATAATTTGATGCTTTCAGTATAACTGTACTTTATTGTATGATTGATCCTAAATTTATCCAGCCTTCTCTCGAAGGTCGGAATACTTGGTGATTCAATAACATCATATGGTAAATTGTTCCATAAGTCCACCACCCGAATTTTTTTTTAATTCTTTCTGATAAACTCGGTCTTCTCCTAAATATTTTATGACTGTGCCCACGAGTGAGAGCCTTGTATTAGAGGTAAAAATTAGATACCTCCTCATCATACCTGCAAGATAGTATCTTATAAGTTTCATTCGTATCCCTACGGACTCGTCGATAACTGAGCGTAGGTAAATCCAATTTTCTTAATCTCTCCTCATAAAATAGGTCTCTTAGTACAGGAATGTGTTTTGTTTCTCTACGTTGTACGTTTTCACTTATATCAATGTGTTTTCTCAAAAATGGATTCCATACCTGGTTGGCATATTCTAAATGAGGACGTACAACACTTGTATACAAAATTTTGAATGTTGTGCAACCCAAGTATATGAAAGATCTTCTTATGACACCCATGACTGAGTTTGTTTTAGTTTACTTTCGCAGTGATGTGCTTTTCAAATGAGAACTTGTCATCGATTATAACTCCAATATCTTTGCATTTATCAGGATGAAAACGTAGCACTAATTTTTCAGACCATTCATACATATAAAAAATATCCTTCTGAAAGTTTCCACAAACTGCTGTTGATACTTCTCATGATATACTTTAGTGTCATCAGCAAACAAATATGATGTGTTATTATTTTGAAGTGAAAGAGAAAGATCATTAATATAAAGTACAACAAAAATCGGTACTAAAACTGATCCTTAAGGTATTCCACTCGTAACAGGTTTCCACTCCGAACATTCACCACTGATGTGAGTACCCTTTGTTTGAGACCAAAGAGAAACGTTTCAATCCACTTTGAATATATACCACAAATGTTGTACAATTTCAACTCGTGTATCAGCCTTCCATGAGGGACTTTGTCAAATGGTCACAATATACAACATCAACACATCCTCCTCTTAAACTTTCAGTCCGATAGGAGCATACATTATCCTTGTGTAGTAATGTCTGTTATGTTTTATCATATTATATACAGGAGCATAAATTGTTCAGTGATAATTCTGTATATTTTATATAGTAGAGTAGTAACATATCAGCTTTTCAGGAATGGGACAGGTACGTGGATGTAGTATGCAAAATTAAGCACTTAATGGATTCATTCGTCATTCAATCAAGTGTTTTACAGTTGCAAATACAAATAATAAAGGCTTAATCTCTTCAAATATAAATTTAACTTGTTTTTTCCTGTTTAAATTGAACTACCATGGTAGTCATGACAATGAACAATAGATAGCCATAAATGTAACCACTTTATGATGATCATGGCTGGGTCCAATTAAAAGTGATCAAATGGGACCATACAAATTGGTCATTTTGACCCAAAAAAAGTGGTCAGTAAATTTGATCATGTATCTTGGTCAAATAATTTGACCAATTGGACTTTGACAAATTTGACCAAAGTTGGTTCGATGCATAGTTGACAAAGTATTTTGGTCAAATTTTTACCATATTTTGGTCAAATTTGACCAAACTTTTTTACAGTGCATCTAAAACACGAATCAATGGTAGGACTGTCGATCTTCCAGCCATAAATCAATATTGCCTATCGCTGAACAATTCATTGAGTTTCATGTGCTAAACTATTCTTTCTCGTACAATTCTCTTCAAAACTGCATATAATACAGGTTAGACTCACTGGCCTATAATTTCCAGTATATTTTTTATCAACTTTTTTGAACAAAGCAGTAATATTAGCACATTTCCAAACTTCTGGTAGTTTACTTCCTTCAATAGATAACTGAAATATAATTGGCAATGGTAAAACAATGACCTCACACATCTCTTGTAATATCCTTGGGTGCATAGAATCTGGTCCAGCGGACTTTAAGACAATTTCCTCATTTATTTCTGAAGTGTTTAGCTCAGAAGTGCTTTTATTGATGTTTAAGACTGGAAAATCCATATCCTTTTCATTGGTGAATACTGATGTAAAAAACTCTGCTAATATGTCCACTTTTTCCTTTTTACTAGAAGTGACACTTCCCACCTCATCATTTATATTCAGGTCAGAAACTGATGTCTTGATTTTGGTTTGATTTTTTACAAATTTCCAGAACTTATAATTTGCTGTCACTTTAAAAGCTACATTTCTTTCACGTTGTTTAATATTGTAACGTGTCATCCTTCTTATCTAGTTCCCAAGCCTCTTGTAATCCTCCAATGCAGTTGTGATGAAAATATCTGTTCCAAAGCCTTTGCTTTCTCTTGATTTTCACTTTCAATTTCTTATGCTTAGTTGCTGCTCTGGGCACATGAATATCTACTGCTGATTGTATTTCTCCAGTAAATATATCCCACTGTTCATCCACATCTAAGTTTGCTAGTTTCTCCTTCCAATCAATTTGAAATCTATCCTTCATGGCATCATAGCCTGCTTTATTATAGAGGTATCTCAATTTTCTATTGTTGCACAATATGATGTAAATGGAAATATTTAGGATTTTTTCCCCGAGAGGTGCCTTCCTACGGTGAACCTTCCCATTACCTTTTCCGGTTTAACGGTATATGGACAGGTAAAAAATAATAGTCTTTGAATTTTGAAAATAGCATGTGTAGTTTCAAGTTATGAGTAATCAAAGTTTTATCATTTTTTGATTTATTTCAAAAAATGTGATGTATGATCAGGAAAATGCCTCAAAATGCATTTTTTTTTCAAATTTCTACCCTTAATTTCAGACCTTGAAAATGTTCAAAACGACTTCTCCCTGTCTCCAGCTTGAAATTGGTGGAGGGTGTTGTAAAGATCAAATCCTCTTTATAGTCTGCTTTATCATAGAGGTATCTCAATTTTCTATTGTTACACATCATGATGTAACCATCAAATAAGAATGAAATTACTGAACGATCACTTTTACCCAGTGGTGTATCATAAGTCACATCACAGATCATTTCTTCCTTATTACTAAATATCAGGTCAGACACTGATGGGAAATTTGCCCCCCTTTCACGAGTTGGCTGCAAAACGTGTTGAAATAAAAAAAAAAACAGTCTCTCACAGTCTTCATACAAATCATAACCACAATCTCCAGGTCCTCTTGTTGTATAATAATCAACCAAGTCAATGTGTGGAAATTTAAAGTCCCCCACACTTACAACATGCGAATAGCTTTTCTCTGCATTAGTTTTAAACAAATGATTAAGTTTTCCCTTTCCAGCCTCTCCACAACTTGGACTTCTATAAATAGATGTCAAGTGTAATTCATCTGTGCCTTCCAGATCTATCTCAGCGCTTCAGATTCTTCAAAGTCATTCTCGAAGGATATTTGTCTGCATCTTATATTCCTATTAACGCATACCAACGTTCCTCTTCCTTTTCTATCCTGAATGGAAGCATTTCATAATTATCAATTATACCAATTATATAGCTGAAAGGGTGATTCCTCCTCCTCACTCCAACCGAAATTTAGAAATTTAATCCGTCCAAAAATTGCTGATGGCCTTTTTTTTCTTCTTCAAATTTCAAATTAGCAGCCATGAAAGTTAGAAAATTGGATTATTTAGGACAAAAATGATGAAAAAGTGCGAAATACTAGATCTTGAACTAGAAATTGCCCCACTTGGGCCCACCCTATACAGCTATAGAGGACCGCCCTCAGACCCCAATACAGCTATAGAGGACCGCCCTCATATCCTATACAGCTATAGAGGACCGCCCTCAGACCCTATACAGCTATAGAGGACCGCCCTCAAAATTAATATGATTATGAACTCACGGTCCTCGGAAACATTTATAATATAGGAGTTTTCTAGCTTAAACTATTAAAAGAAATGAAATTTGGTAAAAATGAGATGAACAGAGCCAAACAATTTCTTCTTCGGCTTTACAATATAAAAAAAGTACAGTAAAAAAATATTTTTTACAATAAAAATACAGTTTTGCAACTGTATACAGCCCGAGCAATTGTATCCCCCATCCTCAAGAAAGGTTCTAATGAATTTAACGTATACTTTCCGAAGAGTCTATTCTCAAAGGCACTATATCGTATGTTATTGTGTGATTACGACTAAAGACTACACCCAGAACTAACCGTAATAATTGGATCGGAGGGTCCCTCCACCCACCCACCCTCCCCTTATCATCATCATGCCACACTTTTTGGCATATACTGCTTGCAAACACGGACATGTCGTCTTGCAATATAGTATGAGTGCTATAGCAAATTAATTTTGGGGAGGGTTCTTTTGCTATAGCTAATTAATCTTTAGAGAGGATTCTTTTCAAAGAAGTTCGTGCCAAGGTCCCCGCTTAATACGCCACTGCCACTGCAAGATTCGCGCCCTTACATCAGCGATGTTCGGTTTTTCCGCATGTTAGAAAATCGAACATCTCAGAGACCACAAAAAAATACGCATCACTGCCCTCAATCTCCATACATATAGTGTACAATTATACATACATTGTAGGTACGGAGTTTTATTTTCGGGAAATGGTTTAAGCGGATACAGCGTGTAAATTATTTGGGACACACTATTGGCATGACCAACTGTCAACCAAGCTATTATTTAGCCCACTGGTGAAAATTCCTTTAAATTTGCCCTCATGCCTTGTCCTTTACCCTAAAAATTTGTTCCAGCAAATCATAACCACAAACGAAGCGAATAATGAGACCAATTATCTTAATTAAAATAACCATCCAACCACACAATAAGGACTTCATCCATTGCTAATATGATACTCAGCATCAACTTCCACAACAACTCAGGACCAACAGGAGAACGAATACAATGGAGCCGTTGATAATGGAAATTTGATCCTAATTACTTGTGGTTTTCAGAATAAAGAAAATTAAAAAAAGTCTGACCCGACCTGCTTATTTATCAGGACTGTTTAAAACTTCACGGAGCAAAACAACTAATGTATCTGCCTGTCTCACTATACCCCTCTAAATGGGTTCTAAGTGAGGTCATTTTAGCAGAAGGGTTAAGATGCACCAGCTTCCGGAGGCTTTACTTCCTGGATCCCTACCAAGGTTTCGCCCCTGAACCCTACCAGGGGCCTTAAAACAGGCCACTGGACCCCACGCCGGAAGTTCTCGCGCTTTCCGCTCGTATAGCTCTAACGCGCTATAAAGTTTCAGCAAAATCTAATTCTGCCCCCGAATATTAAATACCTTTCGACGGCACTTATAAAACAAACAGGGTCTTTGGGTTGGGTGATTGGGAATTAAGCGCTTAAGATTTAGAGCTGTCTGCTGACAAATTTCACATGAATTCAAAACTGATCAAACTTTGATCAGCCATAAATCAAAAACTAAAAGTGCTATTTTTGAAAACTTCAACTTTAAAAACTGATCTGCTCAGATTGTATTACTCTTTCAAACAATATAGAAATGGCTACATGTCCATAGAACAGTAGAAAAACATTACGCATTGGCCAGTTAGCATTGCATGGGTCCCCAAAATCTATATTTTTTCTCGAAATTTCCTTACAAAAAAAACCGGCCACAGATTTGTTCCATTTTCCACTTTCCCCCAAACCTTCATATAACAATGAAAATCACCCTTGCTTTCCTACCAATTTAACCCATATTCTACTATTATATGACAACCATTACCATACATAAACAACAGTTTCATTTTTGACAACCATTTTCAATGTTTTATGTGGTGGGTAGACTATGGTTTACCACCATTTCCTACGTTTTCAGATTTCCCTAGAAAACTACCTTTTCCCACATGGTCAATATGTTGGTTTTTATATGAGGCGAGAACTTGGTTGTAAATGGTGGAATTTGTAGGTTTTACTAAACCTGCATTGACAACCGTATTGTCTATAGCACAGCATATAGTTTGTTTAATACAATACATGTACACTTGAAAAAGATGTCATTGCCATTGACCCGGCATTGACCACCACTGCCAACCAACGGTCGGTTTTGACTTGTAATGATGGTGGTTTTTGGTCAGTTGGTTGAAAGGTATGATAGGGGGAATGAGTGTCAAATACAACGTTGGAAAAGGTCGTCATTGAAGCCCAACCAACCAATGGTTGTTAATGGTTGGCAAACATGAGAAAACAGAGAAATAGTTCCAAATGCGCTCTTGTCAGACAGCCATGGAAAAAGTTAAAAACCCTTATGTATTTTATTAATAATAAACGACCAAGAAAAGTAGAGGACCACCATTTCCCTGGTCGTTTTTGTTTTTATTTTTTGTAAGGAAGTCGGAGCTTACACCACCCTTATATTTGCTACCTTATACGATCCTGATCATTTTAAACTTATATCAAAAGAAACGTGTGTGTTTATGTACGTACTAGTTTGAAAATTATTCTAAGATAGCGTCTGTATTGAAAAACAGGAAAATTGTTCAAAATCGATTAAGCCTAGAGATGGATAGATTGCTATACAGCTTTTTGAATTTCCAGTCGTGGTTATTCAACCAAACACTCTACACAATTTTCAGGCTGATGCAATCTATTCAACAAGCTTTCATCTTTTTTGTTAGTTTTTAATCAATAGCAAGCAACTCACTTTCAAAAAGGTTTTCTCAAACTTGGCGTTACGTTGAAATTAAGATTTGTTGCAGAAGAAAATTCTGAAAGTTATCAGTATATACTGTTTTGAATTTGTTAACAAAATATCCAGAACATGCAGATTATCATGGAACATCTGCATTAAGCTGCATTCATCGCGCATATGAAGAGGATGTGAGGGGAAGAAAGGGAGGGGGGAGAGGGGTGGGGGCAGTAGGAAGTGAGGAAAAACTGCCCGGTTGTATGCTTTCTGCCCGGTTAGGAAGTAAAATTGTGAAATTATTAACATAAAATTGAAAAATGTGGTAAAATTCGGCCGATTGGAAATTTAGTCAAATTTGAAAAATTCCCGAAAATTGAAGAACACTTTCTGGAAATTGAAGGAGGCTTCCTGAAAATTAAAGAAAGCTTCCCAATTATCTGATCGAGCACATGCAACAACGTTTTATGCAACTTAATGTACCTGTAAATATTTCCCGCTTATAACCGAACTTTTTTAGGACTCCCCTCCGCTGAGAGACAGTGCCAAAAGGAGGGGGGAGGACTGAGGGAGCGATCGCCCCAATATTTTAATTCGCCGTTGGTTTAGATTTTAATCCGTCGGTTCAGATCGGTGCCGAGAGGGAGGGGGGGGGGAGAGATAGAGAGAGAGGGTAAAGTTGGGTGTCGGGGGGGGGGTTGCAATTCAGAACAGGCTCATTTGAAAAGTTTGACAAAATTTACACAAGTTTGTAGTAAATTATTGAAGAATTTTCTTTAAGGCTACCCATATTTTTCAAAGAGTGACGATAAACCTATAGGCCTAACACTATACAAACGTAAACAATAAAACGGACTTTGTATTTCCACATTATGCGTTTTCATGATTTTGTGTTTCGTAAACTGTGTATTATAACTCTCTTTGACATTGATTTTGAGTTATTATACACCATCTTACTATGCGTTGTGATATACTTTTTTCATTGAAATATCAATTTTGCGAGAGCCCACCTGGAGCCCTTAGGCGGCCCCTGTACTAACGCTGATAAGTCGAGCGCTTTGCGCTCGAAGTGACACCTTCGGTGTCACCTCAACTGCACCACTACATATCTTGTCAGTTCAATTCAATCCCCCCCCCCTCCCTCCCCCTCCCACCATATGCAAATCCTGGCTACGCCACTGCTGAGAGGTCACTCCTCCTATGCCCCTTTGTTACTGGGGAAAAGAAGATTTTATAACAATTCGATTTCATAATTAAAGACCATTTGTCGTGATTTAATTGTGGCGGCGTGCATTTTATTCCAGCACAGAGCAATTTGATCCAATAAGATTACTGATTTGCTCATCTGCGTAGATGTAACGTATGTGGTATTCGACCAAGTAAAACACGAATACAGATTTTACCACTCGTAATGCACGATAACTGGCCTTTAAATTACATTATCAAGAAAAATGTCGTCGTTTGCCTTTCATAAATGTCCATGATGTTGTCTTCGTCTTTAAAAAAATAATCCATTTTTATATTATGGAGTCAATGACCATAAGAGCTAAAAAGCAATTTCTATTACACGTTAGATTTCACACTCTAACACGAAGATAAGTTCACTCTTTTATCCCCAAGACATTAATGCAAGGAATATTTGCATATTTTCCTTTCATCTTTGAAGTGCTCACCCGATGAAGAGATTTCCGTTATCACATCTAGTTATCAACAGATAATGAACATGCATAATCTTTTGACACATGATGCAAACAGGGGCGTACCAACCGGGGTGTGTGTGTGTGTGTGGAAGGGAGAAGGGGGGGGGGGGGAGGTAAAAAAAAATGATAATCTGCCGTGAAAATTAATACCCTGTCGGGATTTTAGTGTGTCCTTCCCCAGCTAAGATTTCGTTATAAACTTGAAGTAGTGTGCATTGACACAAAATTGTATTTGATTTGTAAATTTGAATAATAGAACTACAAAAATGTATAAATTTATACGAAACATTATGCTCATTTTTAGTGCATCTATAGCCTCTAAAATGTCCTAAATTCGTAAAGCTTCGTGTCTAAATTTATGGACCCCCACCGAGACTTTGACCCTGGATCCCACCAGGGGCATTAAGCGGGCACCTGGACTTTTTCCAGAGGTCATGCCATCTACGACGCCAGCTATTTTGTCGGGAAAATTTGGCTCACACCCACCAAAATATTTCCCTTATAAATCGAATGAAATCTATGAACCATTTTATTTTTACCTTTCATTCACAGTGATCAGATCGCAAATAATAATACAATAAAGAAGTTTTATAAATGGTATTTACGAACAGAAATTAGACCATGACACCAACAGATTTGTGAAAAATTTCTCGAAAAAGTGTGTGTGTGTGGTAGGGAAGGGGGGGGGTGGGGGGGGTGGGGTCTGGGTCCCCAATTCCCCTCCCCGTGGCTACGCCAAAGGTCACAGAGGGTTGATGGTGTTATGTCACAACCCCATTTTGCAACCTTAGACCGTCCAAACCCATACAAAAGTGGTAACAAATCAAAAACGATAAGTGTATGTTGCATACGAAGGTTTTCTCTTTCAGCTTTTTTAAATGTTTCCTCAGCTCCCTGTAAATGTCGTTGCTCCACTTTTACATATTCCAAACCAATTATAGCCAATTTGTTGTTTTTCGAACTGCATGGGAATAGCTTTCGCAGACTGCTTAATTTCAAGTTCTTGCAGTCTTGTTAACGGTTCAACAATTGATTGCTTGGATTAACTAACGGTTTTTCGTTCAAGAAGTCTTCACAATGAGGTATTATGATGAAGGGAGAATGCAGTATTCGAATGTACAACTTTTATTGCTACGATATCATTATGCCCGTATCTGGGCAGGAAATTGAAAGGTTGCTGCACATATCTGCATATTGTCTTTAAAGGGAAATTCGCGTGTTTTTTTGTAACCTTTCACAAAAAAATAGAAAAAGTTTAGAAACAATTTAATACAAAAATCATGTTGATATGTTATTCCTACCAGGAGATATTCAAATTTTAAGGTTCACAAAAAATGTCAATAAAGAAATAGGAAATGACTCAGTATGACATCACAGCAACACATTCTCCCACAAAGCTGATGTATTTCATTAAAATCTATCATCCTTTTTTATTAAGTAAAACCTGCTAGAAAAATAAATTGATGAAAATTAGGTATTTTTATACAATGCGAAATATACCCTACTTTAATCACTTTAGGAAAATTGTTTATAAACATACAGAAACAACCAATTAACGTTCAAAGAAATTCATAAACATTTGCAATGCAATTGCCTCATGACATCATCAAACACGAATTCATCATACTGTACAAAAACTTTAAAATACAATTAGGAAATCTTTAAAAATCAATATATCCTAAACGGAATATGATATCAACCTGATTTTTGAACCAAATTGGCTCTAAAGGTATTCTCTTTCAAATAAAATTTTACAAAAAACCATGGAACATTCTTTTAAGCTCATAAAGAACTATAAATGAGATGTGGGAAATGACTGAGTATAGCTGAGACAAAAAATAAAAGTATAATTCGTATGCTTCTGAAAGTATATGCCACAATTTGTGAGGGTTAACACCATGAAATATTTTCAGCTTTTGTCACCTTAATAATTTTGTTGTAATTTTTCTGGAAAGTAACTTGAGGGGAAATGTGGTGGGTCTAAACTGGAATTTCTGAAAACTGTTGGCAGGGGCGGACTAGGGCCATTGACCGATATACCGACTGGCCAGTCCGCCCCTGAGTGGGGGCCATGGTGCCTTGCCCACTACTCCCGGGTCCACTGTGTTGAATTTTAAACCATGATTCATTCTTCGATGCAGTAGTTCCGAGAAGAAGAAAATCCAAAGGCCGGTGTAAAAGTAAATTTCGCTCCTGTAAATTCCCCCCCCCCCGGCCTTTATTTCCTAGGAAATTTGGGGCCCAGACAATTAGACCGTAGCCATTCAGTCAATTTGGTCCCCATTCATAGTAAAAACGGTCCGCTAGGAAGTTTTGGCCCCGGCCCTTCTTTCCTATGAAATGCTTAAGCCCTAAGCCTAACGTAGGCATAAGCCCTAAGTCTATTTCTTCCATGAGCATTGATGACCCTACTGTTGGGAGTTTCGACTCGAACCTGGGCGCAAAGGATTAACACTAACGTTAGATTATAAATAATCATTTCAATTTACAGTTCATGCCTTGGTTAGCCCATGACTTAGGCCTACCTCCAACACCGCAATGAAGCAATGATAAACATTTTCTTCTCTTTTCAACGGACGAGACTACAACTTGTCCCCTATTCTTGCAGGTAAAAGCCCTTCTTCTCTCTTCACAGTAAACCACACTGCCGTTTTGCGTAAAGCACGCTTTTTTTCTTTAGTGTATCCCGATGGGTATACTGCCCAGATCGAAGAAAATATTATATTTCTTTTTCACCAAAGTGCTTACTGTTAGCCATTTTCTGTTTCGTGGGAAAATTCTACGAGTACAGGAAAGCTGGAGGAAAGCTGGAGTACACGGAGAAAAACCCACGACGTCAGGCTGGTGTCTAACCCGCGCAGATGTGAAGATGCAGTGGTACACAACCAGAGCTTAAACCACTCAGCAATACCTGACGACTTTGGATTCACTTAAGCTTAAAAGATATATCATTCTCATGAATTTTGTGCATGTCAAAACATTTAAAAGCATCTAAAAACAAATATAAAGATACTGAAATGTGTGATCGTTAATCAGGTCATATGCAGGGCAACTTAGAAATGAGTAACCAGGGTATAGGGACCGTGGGGAAAATGTCAACAGTAATTTACATATTGACAACTTGAAGCAATTTGTATAGAATTCTTATTTCATCAACATATGTAAGCATTTTATCAACGTTCACGTTTGTAAATAAAATGGTTATAATTACCATGTAGTCGAAAGTAACCCATTTTCACTTCATATTCGTTCAACTTATCATAGATGGCTCTGCAATAAATACATTGTGTTAGTAGCATGCTACCTTGACAATGAGAAAATCATTATTAAAATTTACAATTAATCGATAGCCCGTATTCTTGTAAAGTGGAGTTTCCGCCACAGTGCACCATTTTCTTTTTATTCAATGTAAACTGTATAAGAGGTAAGACATTTAAAACGTTTATTGCATTTAGAACTTGACTATTCCTTGTGGTGTTGTGATTGAGACTTATTGATTACCCTTTTTCATTGTAGCCTATATAATCGATGAATTATTTGCTCTTTTTTTAAATTACAACAAAGAAAATCTATCTTACAATTTCATTCAAGTAACTTTGACTAACATTCAAAGTAAATTTGTAATAATCAAAGATGAACGGCGCTATTCTTCAACTCCTCATTCTCATCCTCCCCCTCTTGATTTGTGCCTGGTAATCGTGGTCTAAGGAATATGCGGGATTTTGGGGTACAAGGGGATCCCCCCCTCTCCCACAAAAAAAACACATTTATATCTTTTGAAAGACACATTTCTTTCTTAGTGTGATTTTATGATTTTTCACCCTCACATTGATAGGTAAATTTTATTTTGTGACCCCCACCAATCTCACACACATTTCCTTCCCCACCCCCTCACATATATACACATACTCTCCGTGGGGAAATCTCTCCATGGTCTAACTTGAGTCCATAAACACACATCATTTGTTACGCCTATATCCAAAAAATGGTCAAGCAAAAATTCGTTTATGTCATGACTTTTGTGACCTTGGTGAAATATATGACATAATTTGTAAACATATTTTGATTATTTTCTTGAATTGTTAAAAGATGAAAGCGCATTAAAAGGTAAAACTGAAAGTGAAATGAAAACCTGATTTGTAATCAATTTTTGTATTAATAGAATCTTTCTCTTTCAAAAATCCGTAATTAGTCTTGGAGCAAAGGGAAAACTCCCTAAATGATGAAACAAACATATTAAAGTTTTGATACAGACAGCAATATAGATTGGTTGATGAGTTGATGAACTGAAAATCTGATTACATTTATAGAAAAGTAAATCTATTGTCTTCTTAGAATAAATATAACGGTTGAAACGGTCTAAAAATTATAGTCACTCTAGATTAATGAGTCACAACATTAAATAAACTTACACTCAGATTGCAGAGCTATTTGGAGAATATGCAAAACACATCAAAACAATATAGTTTATACCGGGGAAACTGTATGTGAGTTTTGAAACATTAGATAGCAAGATTGGTAGTTATTGAACTTACAATTGGAAAATAATTATCAAAAAGTAAAATGCGTTATATCTATTGTCTTCTTAGAGTAATTAAAAATAATTGTTGCTTCGGTCTTAAGATTATATTAAGGCGTAATTAGTCATATAGTCCTATAGTGGGAGGGGGAACGACCTTGTAGGGGCACTTTCTAAGTCATGTGTCCCTCATCCCCTGTATATATAATATATATATATATATATATATATATATATATATATATATATATATATATATATATATATATATATATATATATATATATATATATATATATATATATATATATATATATATATATATAGAGAGAGAGAGAGAGAGAGAGAGAGAGAGAGAGAGAGAGAGAGAGAGAGAGAGAGAGAGAGAGAGAGAGAGAGAGAGAGAGAGAGAGTAAACGAGCCCAAAACAAGAAAGTAAAGTAAAGTAAAAGGGGCACTTCATTTTTGGAAAGGGACATCTTTCCAATGGGGACACATTCTTTCGTACATGAGACTGACAAAGTCGCCAGTTTCCTTCCCTGGAACAGTGATTGAGGGGCACTTTCCATTTTCAAAAGGGGCACTTTTGTAATATTTCGGAAAAGTGAGGGGATGGGGACGTGCCTTTAGTGCCCCCTGGTTCCTACACATATATATGTTACACTGTGATTGCAGAGCTATTTTGCAGTTTAGAGAATGTGAAACACATATACCAATATACCATTATAGTTCAATGGTAGGACAGCTGCAGGTAAGTTTTGAAGCATTATAGAAAGATTGATTGGTTGATGAACTGACAAATTGATTGCATTTACCGAAAAGTAAAATGCTTTATGTGTCTTCTTAAAATAAAAATAACGGTTTATCGGTGTAACAATGAAAATAATATTGACTTATCTTCCATATCAAAGTCATCAGATTATTAAATTGATTAGGGTTAGCCCTAACCCTAATCTAGCCATCCTATTATGCTCTTTATGCGCGCCTTTGTGATAAAACTTAACGGCCACTTATAGTGTTGAAGTACGTACACTCATAGACGGCGATCCCGGGGGACGGGGGAAATGTCCCCCCATAACTTTGTTGGGGCGACGAATATCATTATGTCCCCCCCTGTAAAAATGAAGCCTGATATAAAGCCTACATGGCTGACGACACAACTGTCTGGGTTCGTAACCCCTCCTCCTTCCATGTTGAAAAGAAGTCGCCGCCATTGCGTACACTGGAGGTAAATATACATTGCGATTCAACATTTATGATTGGTTGTGATACTTACCTGACAAGCCAATCATTAATCGCCGAGGAAGTGACGTCATCATCACCACTCGACATAGTCAAACCTCTTTTCCTTCAGATTATAACGATTCAGTGGAACAATAAGTAAGGCTGCCACCAGTTGTACGGGCCATTCCATTTCAGCGTGCCTCAGTTGGCTCACATTTTTTCTACTCCACACAGTCACATTCGTGATCCAGCGGATCTTGGGCCGACTTCTCCCACGTTATGTACCGACTGGAAGACCATCGATTAAGGCATCCAGCAACACGTGGCCACACCAAGCGGCTTTCCTCTTTAACACTTCATCACCAGAAAGGCACCGTCGACTACCTATCATTTCTATCACGCTACCATTGGTGACAAAATCTGACCACTTGATGCCCAACGGCGTTCTCAAGTTGTTCTGCCAAATGCATCATATCGTTTGATATCTGCCCAGACTTCAGTGTCAGTGTAGTAGAGCTGTAAAGTGTTTTGGCTAGAGTAACGTCACTATAGTCAGATTTACTGGTGACATGTGACGGACGCAATTTTTTGGGACGAGCTTTCCTCTTTAAATAATCGAAACTAATAGAATCGTTTCTGATCTTTGCAGGTAATTGCTTACAATTATGAACAAAACAGAGGAAGCCGAGATACCTCGAATATTCCTGTGGTGTCAACCGCGGACTTGCTCAACAGCGCTGACAAAATGCATGAGCTTTGTAGAAGGAGTTCAGATTTGGCACGAACCTTATGCCATATGTGCCCAAGCACTTATATTAGCGAACCCCATGATTGTGAAACCTTACACGATTCAGAAGTTTGAAGAAGCTCAAATAGAAGTAAATGAAGAAAAGCACGAATTTGTTGGCGGGAAATTAATGTCTATTGAAAATTTCAGGTGAGAAATGACAACCCTAAGTTATAGATCTATAGTCTTGTAGAGGCACCATTGGCTAAATTGCTTTAAAATCTATTCAGATTTATCAAAGTAGCAACAAGTAGCAACAAGTATCATCGAAATCGATTAAATATTGATCATTTAAATCTTAGGCCTCAATTTGCGTATTTCATGCATTTTTTTAAATTTTAAATGTCTATCATCATTCTTTGAAGCGATGCAGTATATTCTACCGAAACGTTTTTCAGTCCGCCGCAACAAAGTTTTAGCAAGAATAGATTTTCCCACCATTTTCAGTGACTAAGAATTAGGAAAAAAATTGTAAGATTTTAAGTATTCTGTCGAGAAAAATTTGCATCAATTAAAAACTGCTCAGCCATAATTCAAAAACTCATAGCGCTATTTTCAAAATTCAAAAACTCATCTACTTATTCAAATTAGATTGTATAAATGTCAAGCAATATAGAAATTACTGCATGTCTATGTCCATCAGCTTAACGGAGGTGCCGTTAAGCCCTCATTAAACAAACATACAAACTTAACGGAGAATGTTGTTCTTTTGCATGAAAGTTCCTCTTGTCTGTATATAACGTCAAAGTACTCGTGTTAACGTATATTAATCCGGGATGGTATTCTGTTACATATTGCGTACATGCCCTTATTCCCTAACCGCCGTTTTTGGCTATTTTTGGTGGTTCAGTAAAAAAGTAAAAACTTCACCACATGTCACTTATGCATGGTTAATATAGATATTGAGTTGAAAAATTGTTTACATTACCAATTAATATCTGAACAATAAGTGTATCTGGTATATAAAAAAGTGTTCTCATAGCAAGGAGGAAAGTGGGTTATGATTTTAAGCATATGTACGCGACATTATATGCATGGGTTAAGTTTTTGTCAAAGCAGGTATGGCGAAAATGCTCAGTGTAAGGTAATGTAATGTGACCATTCGAAGATATACTGTGCAGCTTTCTCCACACCACAGAATGCGACAACCGAATTCCAAATTGTATACATTTCAGATAATAAAGGCTGCACCGGAATCTGAAGTTTTTTCATTAAAGTTTCTATCGATGACTTAAATTAAACAATCTAAGATCAACAGACCAAGTTAAGGCTTGCAGCTCTCAAAATGGTTTCTGTAATTTATTTTAAATTCTTTTACAATCTGCCTAATACTAATTACTAGGTGATAAACACAATAAAACAATATAATGGAAATGAAAATGACATCAGACCATTATTTGGATATGTAGTAACGCCAAAATTGTATGTGTCATACTTCAAAATAGCAGTTTGTTCACTAAACAACACAATTTATTCTACAAGGAAACAAAATACTCAAATTTATTTTATATATAATCAAAAATCATCTACGTCATTTGTAGGCTTGTGCGTTTTTATTTTATATAAATTAATGAAGGCAGTTTTCCGTATTTAATCAGGCGTGTGATCCCAAGAATATCAAGCTTTCTGTCAAATGACGTAACATTTTGTTTGATTAATAACGATTGACTGCCAAAGTAATTGAAGAGTGTGAAGGAAAATAATTGTACAATTAACTATAGTAGGTTGATATCCTCTCTGCTTCAATGGAGCGGAAGTTAGTTAATGAGGAAACAAAAAGAAGACTTAATTCAATATTTACTTTAGAGTATAATACTTCAATTATTACTATTATTATTATTATCGTTATTATTATTATTATTATTATTATTATTATTATTATTATTATTATTATTATTATTATTATTATTATTATTATTATTATTATTATTATTATTATTATTATTATTATTATTATTATTATTATTATTATTATTATTATTATTATTATTATTATTATTATTATTATTATTATTATTATTATTATTATTATTATTATTATCATTAGTATTATTATTATTATTATTATTATTATTATGATTATTATTATTGTTATTATTATTATTATTATTATTATTATTTATTTATTTATTATTTTATTTTTATTTTTTATTATTATTATTATTATTATTATTATTATTATTATTATTATAACTATTATTATTATTATCATTATTATTATTATTTTTATTATTATTATTATTATTATAATTATTAGTATTATTAATAGTATTAATATTTATTATTATTATCATTATTATTATTATTATTATTATTATTATTATTATTATATTATTATTTATTATCATTATTATCAATATTATTATTATTATTACTTAAATTACTATTATCATCATCATCATCATCATCATCATCATCATCATCATCATCATCATCATCATCATCATCATCATCATCATCATCATCATCATCATCATCATCATCAACCTCATCACCATCATCATCATCAACAACAT